>APFE031072739.1:51829-101323 GCA_000404065.3 Pinus taeda
ATATATATATATATATATATAGAGAGAGAGAGAGAGAGAGAGATATTTTATGATTGTCCAACCATTGAGATGTGACTTAGTTAGAGTGATAAAGTCCACAATCCGTAATTTGCACATACTTATAAAAATCTTGCTTTAAAGATCAACCACTACCTCATTTCAGGGACAACAGACTCCTTCAAGGATCTCTGGTTTCCTTTTATTCAAAAAATCGAATCCTTATCAGTCCACTATTGTAGGAAATGGAAATGGAAGGGTAGTGAATGCATCCTCCTAAACAAAATGTCCCATATTCTTCCAAAAAAGAAAAGAGGTAATGTTAATGGCTACAAGGTACCATGAAGGGCAAGCTAAGAGAGCAACTCAAGCTTTATCCACAAAACAAATTAACAGTGACACAGCTCATTCTCTTGATATAGAGGAACCACCCCATCAAGGTGAGTATGATAAAGTACAACAATTAGAATCAAATGAAATGAGTGTGGAAAATAAGAGAAAGATAAAGAGCAGGAAAGAAACTCAGCATATGGTCTACCGAGGGGTAAGGAAACATAAATGGGGAAGTGGGTAACAAAAAGAAGAGAATCCCAGAAGAAATCTGACATCTAAGTCAGGGCTTTCTCCATCCCATAAATGGTAACTTTTACACACAATGGGATCATTTCATGTTTCAAAATGTTGAATTTAGTTTGATTATATATTTTGAGAATATTCACCAAGTAAAATATTCTTTAAATAATACTAGATTATGAAATATTCTGGAATCTACAATCTACACAACAATACCCATGGCTCCAAAAAACCATCGTCTTATTTTCCTCACACATATAATGTAGCTAAAGATATAGAATTAATTGCAACCTTTGTTAATGCCCAATTAAATGGCCAATCAACTTTTCTCAATTTCCCAAAAATTGTACATCACCTTCCTTTCCCCATATCTACTGCAGTGAGAGATATACAAGTATTTGCAGCCTTCATTAATGCCTGCCATTACTTCTCCTCCTCCTCAAACTTCTTTTCAGTCAATGGATCTATAGGGAGAAGAAAGAGGTCATTGAGACATATATTAACTCGAGTGAGGATTTTCACAACATTTCTTACAAACATGGTAGAATAATTATTTTTTCAACTGCACTTTATTATATAGTTGGAAACCAATTCTTCAATTTGAATTAATTCAACAAAGATGACAACAGAGCTGGTGAATTATTTCTTTGTCAATTTTCTCAGTGACATTTAGATACCCTTTAGGATTGTATTGTCTCCTTAAGAATTATTTATTTTTTGAGTTAGTTAATGAGGTTTTTTTCATGTGCCTCTTGTTAAAGTTTGGTTTTTAATTAGTCAATGGAATGTATCTTAGGTGATTATGGGGATTTACTTTCTGAGTCAATTAATGAAGTGTTTCTCATGTTGCTCTCGCTCATGTTTGGTTTTTAATCAATCAATTGAGTGTATTTTAGATGGTTGGGAGGGTTTAATCATAAATTCTCCATCCATATTCAAGTAAATTGAAATGAATATGTATGATTATCTTGAAATATGTTGATTATGTAACCATTCCTTTAATTTAAGAGGAAGAGGGAACTCTACTTTTTGAAAAAATAAAATAAAATCAATTACACTAGCCAAACAATTAGGAAGTCTCATTTGATCTTGTTGAGTTCAAAATTTCTATAAATTGTGTGGTCTTTAATGGTTTCTTTTCACAAATTTCAATGGATGATATGGAAAGGATAAAAGTAGATAGCATGACAACTTCACAAGATTGCTCTAAATTAAAATAGTATGAATATAAAATATGATGCTTTTGAAAATCTGGAGATTTTATTGTGAGTAGTTAACATGATAATTTCACAAGATTTCTCCATAAAATAAAATAGGATGGAGATATAAGATATTTAAAAAATCTTATTAGTCTCTATTCACGCAAACTCTAGCAATTGGTTTGTAGTTTAGTTTTGATTAATGAAAAACATAATGTTAAACATTAGAAATAAATAAAGTATTTTTTATTATAATTAGAAATTTTGATTTGCAAACATTTGATTGGATAAAAATTTTGATCTCAGATAGTACAAGAAAGTTGTTGGAAGAAATTGCATGTTTTCCCTAGTTTTCCTCCAAAGTTCAAATGCTCATCCTACAGTTGTTGGACCCAAAGCCCCAGACAAGGATCACCTTTTTGCAGTTAATGCAGGTCCCCTAGTTCTGATCGGGATTGAAGCGTTCATAAACCCACAAATATGTCAATGTCAGCTTGGTCTTCTTCACCCCCAAGTTGACTTATCGCAACACTTTTGACATCATCTCCCACTCACCTGCATTAAATCTCTTAGGGTTGTTCAAGAATGAGGTCAAGAAGTAAGAGGAAGAGGTGAAGTTCACATCGATTCAACCAACGTCAAGCATAATGTTGATGCTTGGAGAGATTGCCAAACTATTTTTGTTAAGCTTAAAGAAATTAGAGGACTGTAAGTCAAAGTTGCAAGGATTGTTGCATGGACAGAAGGGGCCTTTGTGTATTGATGTCCAAATTTTTGAATTCAAGCCCTTGCTCTTATTGGTGGAACTTCTGAAGACTGAGGAGGATATGTTGGAGTACAGCAAGTTCTACAACCAAAATATAAAGCCCAATCTCGAAGAATCATGTGGACTTGGGATCATGACAGTAAGTTGAATAAATAGTTGATATTGGTTGTATATAATTCATCATTATTACTCACCTTACGTGACTTTAACACATTTTCTTACTTATCACCGAAGTGGTTTGTAGATACGTATCTTTTCGAATTCTAGGTTTTTCCATAAACAACGAAGGAAATAGTCAGCCAAATTGAATCTCATATGCTCCAAGTGTTTAATGTATGTTCAAGGTCCTGAATAATTTATAAACATCGGTGTAATAAACATAAAATGTAAATTATTTGAATAATGCAAAGTAATGAATATATAGTTTAAGTTGTGCTTCTATTTGTTGTTTCATCAAAACATATAGGTTAAGTGATTATTCCTGCCATTTCCAACTATATTTTATTGGTGGAAGCTTGATAAGATGCATGTTTTTCTTATGAGGGCTTTACTGGGGGAGAAATACCATACCACATTGATATAGGGGATTAGTAAAGTGCTCAAAATTCAAAGTGTTCAAAAATGCGCGAAACTAGTGGCAAAGCGTAGAGCTTGCTGACTTGAATCAAAAGCAACTTGAATCACTCAAAACCGATATTGTATGCTCTTGATATCGCTTTCTGATCATTTTCCCAAATAGGTAAAAATTTTGTAGGTTGGATGAAAAAATGTTGACTAGGTAATTCATACAATCACTAAGCAAGCTAGCTGGACAAGTTGATTTTACCTTGGTCCAATGGAAGGCTACCAAGCGGCCTCATGTGATTGGCTGAATTCTCGGTGCACTTCATTGGTTACGATATATTTTATTTGGGTCAATGATGGGTTGCAACGTGGCCCAATCATGGGTGGCCACATGGCACCCTAAGGTCAACTACAAATTTTGGTATGGGTTGAAGAGAGGCCCAACTAGGTTCAAACACAAGACCTCATGCACACAAGTCAAGCACCCTAGCAATAGGTTGTGGGGTGATTCTTAATAACCATAGCTTCAAACATGTATTTCAAGTTTAGGTGCATAAAGGTTGAGGGATCGGGGCTTAGCCCCAACCCAAGGTCTAACTGCATACCATGTAACCAAAGGCACATGGATCATAGCGGAGCACTAACAGGTTAGGAACTAGGTTGGAGCCTTAGCCCCACATTCAATGAATCACCACAGGTACCAGACCAGAGCATAAGGTGCCAAAGGTTGGTGCTAATGTTAAGCCCAACCTGAGGGCATGTTTGGTCACACAGGACCATGGGCATGAGTAGAGGGATCCATAGTGATAGGTTCTTAGATTTCAGGACCAACCCCATGTTATGTGGAGCTAATAGGACCGATGGAGTCGAGGAATGTTGTTAAAGTTGAGTGCGGAGGATAAAGTGATGGCCTTAAGTTGTATGGACCGGTGGAACTGTGGCGCAAAGTTTTGGGGGCTATGCCGATGGGAGTGGATAGTTAGCCCTAGCCCTTGGGCACATGGCCCCATGTCGTCCTATTTTTCTGCAGGAGTGGGTCATTAGGAAATTAAATTAAGCGACAAATTGCACCCAAGACAATGTGAATCTTGACAATGTTGGGCGAAACGTTGCGTGGCAGTTCTGGAAAAGGTAGAATTCATATAACAGTTAGTAGGAGAGTGAATTTTGTATACCAATTAATAGAAAAATGTCTCTAAAGCATAAATTCTAAGATTTTTTGGCCACATTGAGTCTAACAAGAGCCCGACTTTGGGTTTTTTACTGTTCTCGAGCCATTCGGGACATTTTGTCTTATATTATGGGCACTGTAAATCCATATAAACACAATTTTGAGCACTTAATGAAGAGGCCAACATTGGAAGCTAGACCAGGAGATGTAGCCTAGGAGGGGTGAACTCTTTTGTCATTTTGTTTTATTATGTTACTCTATATGGCATATTTGTATTTATTTTTATGTTGTTAACTAAGTTTTAAAACGATTATTTTATGTGTTTTTTAAAAGTGATCCATTGCCTAAAATACATAAAAATTAACTTTCATATTTCCTATCATCTTCAAGTTTGTATTTTAGATCAATTTGGTATTAAAGCGCAAGGTTATTTTGAAGGTTTTATTTTTTTTGCAAGTGTTTTCTAATGCTTACAAGATTGAAGCTCAAAAGTGGAGAAGGAGAGCTTCTACAACCAGAGTCTCAAATTATTTCAAGTAGAAAACACACATCTCAAGATTCACCAGTCATGGCACATGAACAAGGTCATGAAGAGATGTCTAAATGTGAGAGAAATTTTAGAAAAGATTTCCTTGGAATGTTCGAAATGGTGAAATTTATTTATGATGAGAGGAACTGAAGCTTGTAAGGAGAGATCTCAAAATCTCCCAAAGGAAATGGAGAAAAACCTCCAAAAGGAAATGGAGGGAATGGTGAGAAGCTTCCACCTTCACCCCCATCCTCATCCTTATCCTCATCCACATCCTCATCTCTTCTACTTCTACCCCTTCACAAAGACCTCCAAGTTCTCCAAAAGGACATGGTAAAACTCCTCTGTTAAATCTTGACATAGAGTTTAAATTGCCAATGTCTAATGGAGAGGAAAATTCTGAGAAATTAGATAATTGGGTTCATTATATTGAATTGTATTGCAGGATATAAAGAATCAAGGATGATGCAACCAAAATTAAGCTTTGTTCTCTTAGGCTGGAAAATGAAACACTCATTTGGTGGGAAGCCAAAACTAAAGAGGACATGAAGAAAAGTGGTAAGGTTTTCATCCTCTTTGAATGATTTTTATGTTGCAATAAGAAGACAATTTTATCTACTACCATACATTCAAAAAGACATAATGGTTTGGAAAAACATTAGACAAGCTAAGGGTCAAAATGTGCAAAGTTATACTCAAGAATTTAGGAAAAGAGATTTGATTTTTGGTATAGATTTATCCTCTCAAGACACTCTTACAAAATACACTGGAGGTTTACATAGTTATTTAAGACACACAATTTTCATTTTTAAGCCTACAAATCTTGACGAAGTTTGTGTACATGCAACTCATTTAGAAGCAAGAAGGAAGAATGTTTCTAAGGGAAGTAGAGAGAAACCATTTAAGTTTGGATACAAAGGAAACATGAAGATCATGAGAAAGGATAAAAGGTATTCTTTAACCAAGAAGGAGGGAGAAAAAATCACATGTAAACATTGTTCAAAAGAAGGCCATGATGAATACCACCATTGGAAACTTCATCCTGAGATGAGACCTGAAAAGTTTAAGAACAAGGAGAAAGAAAATATTGTTGCAACAACTCAACAAGATCTAGGATATGGATCCAGAGCTGAAACATAAATTATAACGATGGGATTGAAAGGTAATGATTATATTGCAAGTATTAGTTCTTCTAGAAAACCCATTGAAACTCAAAATGAAAGAGAAGGAATAGAGATTTTCCATATAGAGTCATCACAGAACATAACGAAGTAGATACTTTGTCTAATAGTGGATCACAAAAAAACCTAATTTTAGAAGACATTGTCAAGAAACTAAATTTGGAAACCATTCCTCATCCTAAACCTTATCCTTTTGGTTGGGTATGTGACAATGCCAAATTTCAAGTGACAAAAAAAGCATAATTCAATTTTCCATCAATGCAAATTTTATTGATGAGGTAGAACTTGATGTAGTGCCACTTGACATATGCGAGATTGTTTTGGGAAGCTCATACTTATTTGATAGGAAAGACATATTTCATCATCATGAGAACAAGTATCATTTGTTTAAAAAAGGGATTGAGTATATTGTTAGAGCACACCACAACAAGTTGAATTTGTCTCTTGTGAATGTTGGACAAATGAAGAGGTTTGTGAATGTTAGTCATAATTTCTCATTTTTAATTATTAAACACAAATATGTTGAGGAATCTGAAGCTTTCTGAGGATTTGATGTAAAACTCAAACATTATTTGTTTGAATTTGTTAACACATGTTATAAGATGTTTTAGGAGTTTGATGTGTTTCCTTCTAAAAGAGGAAAAAACATGAAGTTTAATTGCAGCAGGATGCATCACTTTTGAACATTGGTATGAACAAGATGCTAGTGTTAGAGAATGCAGAGATCAATAAGCAGATGCCATTGGCACTTGACAAGGTAAATTATTTCTAGTACATCTTCTTGTGGGTCTCCTAATGTTTTGGCTTTGAAGAAAGATGGCACATGGTGATGTCGACCACATCTGGTGAATAGTCGAGCCAAATACAAGGCTAGACATGATAAATACAAAAGTGAAGAGAACTTGTGGTGAGCACCAGTATTGCAGCAATAATGTTGGAACTCCTGGGCTACCTACTTTAATTTTTTCAACCCGATAGTTCGTAACAAACTTGGAAGCAACGGTGATATATGCACAACTACTAGTTCTTACTGCAGTTTGTCACCTAGTCAGTCGGTGCAAGATCACTAGGAGCTCAAGCCAACTTCTATGGATTCCAGAAGAATCTCTATATGTGATGAAAGGAGAAAGAGAGCTTACACTACTCATGTTATTATACTTGCAGAAAGTAAGACTGAAATGTAAAGCAAACCAAGGAAAGCCTAGTTAACCACCAATCATACTTTCGTAGAAAGCACTATGAAAACCATGAAAATGATGCCATTACATACTTAAGGAAGTAAAAAACATATACCTAAGCTATTTCTGGAAGTAAATGAGCAAAAAAAATCTTTTTGGATTTTTATGTATTTTTATGTGAATGTTTCATGCATGTAATTTATTTGTTTGTGACTATGGCAGCGAATAGGTGGCAATGGAGGCCGGTTTTGGTACTTGAGAGGATATAGGATGGTGTGGATGGGTCCTAAGAGGTCTCAAGTGACCTTTTTGAGGCTTTTCCCACATTCAGCCTTCAAAAGAAAGCCTACAAGAAAATCTACAGGAGGACAGAGGAAATCTACAAGAGGAAAAACAACGTTCTACAAGAGGCCTATAGGAGGAGGCCGAGAACATTTTTGGCCCTTTTGAGGGTGTGAGAGTGGGTGGAAAAGGTGTATAATGGTTGGAACGAAGTGTTAGGGAACCTAGTGTCTACCAAGAATCATTAGGAGAGAGAAAGATGATTGGATTTGATCAAGGAGAGAGGAAAAAAATCTATGGAAAATGCAGGAAACTAAGGGAGAATTGAGGGGAGACTTGGGAAACCTGTAGGGCATAATTAGATGGAGAATGGGATGGATGATAGGCTGGCCTACTACTAGAAGATATATTCTGCATAAACAACTGACAGTCAGCCAATGAGATTAAGCAAGCAATGAAATAAGTGCATCTAGAAAAATAAAGTTTTGCAAGAAACTAAGCTAAACTGTGATCTATAAAAGGAAATGTCGATAACCATTGTAGGAAAATAAAGCATGAAAGAAGGCTATTGAAAATAAGGAAATGAGCATGATGAAGAAGTTCTGAAGCAAATCTAAACTAGAATATGAACCAACGAAGAAGCTGCAAACACTAGAGATCCTATGAATGAGGCAAATCTATGTTTTTGGGGCAGTAAGAAAGTCTTTGCCTCAAATCATGGTCCCGAAGGGAGGAAGAGAGGCCAAGGCCTTCTATCCTTTTGGATGTTTTCTTTATCACTACTTAATCTGCTATGAAAGCACTAATGGAGGAAAACTATTGAATCATCTAACAACAACCTAATCTACAAAATGAAATAAAACATACAAATACAAGTAAAGAGGAGCTTGGCTACTTGTATTGGGCCCTAACCCAAGATACTCAGCCCTTCGAGGTAACTCAGTGCTAACTCAAAAAGGATTCCATCTTTATTCTAAAAACAATAACAACATTACATGAATTTTCAAGATAATAAGCTTGAAGTTGAGCAGAGTTTACATAAGCAATAATACAACAAAAATCCATCAAAAATCCAACCTTAGTGAGGTGCTAAGCCTCTCTACCTATACAAATGAAGCTACCAATAGCTTCCTTAAAATCAGGGAGGCTTGGCTCCCAAAACACGTGATAGTCATGAGTTATCCTCCACTTGCTCAGGTGCCTGCTAATGCATGACTTGGATGTTTGTACTTCGAGCTGAATGAAGGGTAATCCAAATTGAGGAGTAATAAATGAGGGTGATTCCCTCCTATAAGTCCTCTACTTTGTCCACTTCGAGTTATTGCTGCCATTTTTCCATTGGATCCTTGACTTTGACCACAAAATTCATCAATAATCTGCATTAGACACATATTAGACCACATGGAATCATAACTAACTCAAATCACTCTATAAGCATAAATATAATTAGAAAATCATACAATAAGCTAAGAGAAAGGTTGATTTGACTAGGTTAGGAGGTAAAATGAGCCGATATAATTACCCATTTATGAGGCTCATCATCACCCCCCTACTGAAAGTGTTGCTCATCCTCTCAGCAACTTAGTCCATCTCCTCATCTTTTATGGCCTTGGTGGCCTCCCTAGTATCCCATGATTCTAATGTGATCTCCTCTTCCTTGTGATAGGATCATGCCTTCCTGTCTACCTCTTCCCAATATTGTTGCTCTTCTTCTTTTTTTTTGTCTTCTAGCATGCCTAACAGCAGCGGGGGACTTAGTTTGAGGCCAATCCAATTGAATTTCAGCCTCTGCATGGAGCACTTGTACATTGGCACTCTCCTTAATGCCTCTTTCATCCTCATTGGTGAATGATACTCCCTGATCTGCAGACTATGTGGTAAGGTGTTCCATCTCCTCATACATGCATGTACGCAATCATCCCCAAGTAACCTTTCCATATCCCCAAAATGTGCAATGGCTTGTGCCTGATCACTGATATATCTAGGGGTAATCTAAGGATTATGTGAAAGTAGTTTATGTGTGTTGATAAGTACCATGGGGTGTGATGGCTTATCTCTGATCATTAAGGGCTCATTCTATTCCTTTATCATCAACCTTCTTATTTCTACTACTCTTAACTCTTCATGGTTCATCCATGAAGCCATGGTCATTAGTTGTAGGTCCCCTAGCCTAGCATTGGGATCCCACACATTCATGTCTGTGAAGGCCATGTTATGCAAATATAATTCTACCATCCTTGCCTTATCCTCTGATGTGCTTTGATCACATAGGTCCATAAACTGCCTGTAATCTTGGAAAGGCATTGTAACTCTTTGTGCTAATGTATTTATCTAAAATTGCATCCATTGGTCCTTAAGATATAGGCCATAAGGTTTCGTTGGTGTCCTACATTGCAATGCCTCCATGGACCAGCTAGCCATGCATGCCAGTTGAGTCTCTTTCTCTTGCAGCTGCCTTCTTAGCAATTCATTTTCTGTTTCAAGTTGGTTTCTTGCAGCTGCTTCTCTGTGTCTAACAACACTTAACTCTCTTCCCATTTCTCTGAGTTTGTTCTCCATATGGCCAATATATTCAACCCCTTTGGATTGGGCTATTTACATCAACCTATAGGTCCTTATCCTTTCTTTCTCTAATTCAAAGAATAGTGGAATTGCAATTTTTTGTGGAATTATTCTTCCCCCCTCAAGAAGACTATAGTAGGAGCAAAGACTAGGTTGTGGATTAGGTTTTTGTGCCTCTTATGCTTCCTCCTTTCCTTGTGGCTATCCTTCTACCCTTTTCTCTAGATTTTGGGTCTCTTGTAGTTTTGACAGGGTCTCTTGTAGAACTATCTGCGCCTCGTGTAGGACTGTTATTGGGTCTTGTAGTTCTACCTTTTCTTTCCATGTGGGAGATCTAGGAGTCACCCTTCCATATGTGATAAGTTCCTTGGAAGGGGATTCTTTCCCTTGGGTAGAGGGTGAATCTTCAATAATAATTGGCACTTTAGAAGAAGGTTGGGGTTTCCCTATTTCGATTCTTGTGGTCTTCCTAGCCCTGAAATCGATTGAGGTCTACCTATTCCTCTTCTGTTTTGGCTTAATTTGTATGTTGAGGGCAGTGAGAGTAGTTGTTGCCTCTCTTTCTAGATCATCAGTGGAAACTCCTGTCTTTTCTGCCCCTTTTTCTCCTCCTTTTGTTTCTCTTTCTGTCTCTGTTTGCTCTATTTCTTCTTGCTCTGTTTCTTTTTCTTTCTCCTCCTCTATCTTAGTTTCTTCCTTCTTCCCTTCTTGTTCCTCTAAATCCCTAGCTTCTTCACCTTCCCCCCTTTGTTGCTCTTCCTCCACGTTTCCAGTAGGACTGATATCATAGGTTAGGGTTTTTATGTCATCTTCTGTTGTCATGTTTCAGAAGATTTCCCATGCTATAGGGAGTGTAAATGTATGGAGGGCTTCTTCCACTCAAATTTTGATTAACCCATGGTGAGTGAGCTGCTCTAAATTCCCTGCTTGAACTTTAATGCTAGAGTTAATAAGAGGCTACAGGAGGAAGTAGGGGACGCTGAGCTTCTGAAGGGTTGGAGTGTCCATGCCATATCTTAATTCATGAAGGATTCTAAAATGGTAACCATAGACAATGTTGTACCACCCATCATAGGAAATATATTTGATTATTTGGTAGCTAACTCCATCCCAAGGATATGCTATTTTAGCTCTTCTAATGCCATCTTTATCCTCTATAGGGGTTTCATTGTTTTGGAAGAAATTTTTCTTAGTAGCCTGGCCAATTCGTTTTTCATCCTTACTCCGTGGAAATCCAAGAGGAAGGGTAGTGACCCTATTGATAAACTTAGGGGTTATCTCCATGGAAAGACCTATAAAGGTGATAGTGGCATGTTTTCTAGCATGAAGGGCCAAAAAGTGGGAAAATTCTTGAGCAATTTCGTGATCAAATGCTCGGAATTTCTCAAAAGAATTCATCTAATTGGCTCTTGTGAATACGTCCACTACTTGGTGATGTGCATGGAACCTGGAGGGGTTGGTGGGCTACTTCCTTATAAAACCTCCTGTCATTTTGTTTATGCTTCTTTGGGAATCCAAATGTGGAGAAGGAGACAACAATTTTTGAAGAAAAGCAGAGAAACAAGGAGACTATGTTTTCTTTTAAGAAATAAGAAGAAGTTATGTTATGTGTTTCCTCCACCTAAAGGATTTATTTCCTTCTCAACATTAAACTAGTGCTTGCATATTTTGATATTCAATGGGGGTATGCATAGAACCTACTTCGTCAGCTCGAGAATTGTGTTAAAAACATGTTTTCTCCCTTCAAAACAACTCACTAACCCTCCTATAGAACACTGCTAGCCCTCCTGTAGAATTCCTCTAGGTTCTCCTGTAGAACTTGTAAGTGCTCCTATAGAAAATGCTGAGAGCAGGAATATGGGTGAGATCAATGGAGAATGATGATTACGAGGCTGCGGGGGCACGTTGAGATTGCGGGAGCATATTTTTGAGGAGAGAATGAAGGAAAAGGTGGTTAGAGTGCTCAAGGAGGAGTACTTAATGCTTTTTATGGATATTTCTGGTGATGGAGGGTGAGCTAGCCAAGTGTACGTTGGCCATATTCATATCGTTGGTCCCCACTTGCCTTGTGATCATGGCCCTTTCCTCGTAATCATCCCTTATGATTGCATCGGAGTTCACACTGCCTCCACTACTTATCGTTGACATCTCCCTTGAGTTGACTGTGCACACGTGTGGGTGACATCTTCGGATGAGTGAAGTCCAACAGATGAAGGTGGAGAAGTTAACTAGCATCTTTTCCTCATTCAACCTCAACCATCTTGTTGTTGTTGCATGCCTTCTAATTATACAAATGCAAATAGAGGAGCGGATTAGCTACTTACTTAAGACCCAAATGCATTTGTTGTCATACCTTTATTTCTTTTTGATGCATGCTTTTCTACTTAATGATGTGTGGCTATGCTTTGTACAAGTTCCTCTCTGGCTAGATCTAATCTTTGGGGATCTGCTTCAACCTTCATATTGCACCCTTTTGCTACTGATGATAGATTTTAATGGGATCAGCTGATGCAGGAATTCCTACAGGAGCTCTTGTAGCTGCTTCTCCCTTTGAAACCTCAATTATTTTTTGTGCATGGAGCTACGAGGATGATGCCAAAAATGAAAATAGAGATGGGGAGGTAATAGGTAGGCTTCAGGTGAGGTGGATGGTGTTGTTTCCTTTCTTATTTTTTTGTTTCTTCTTTTTTTCTAAAAATTTGTTTTTTTCTGTGTTTTTTCTTGGGCAAGAAGAACAATGATTCTTGAGATGTGATGTAGGTCTAGAAGTGATGGAAATAAGGTTTGAAGACTGCAGGATAATTTATAGATCTTTTATGAAGCTTCCATGCCCCTCAAACTGTCTTTTATATTCATTTCTCTCTCTCTGTAATTCCTATAGGAGCCTCCTGTAAAAAACACAGTTTCTGGAAAAGAAGCAAAGTGAGGTAAAATGAATGCCAAGAATTATGGAGAAAGCTATTGGAAGGTAGGATAGGTGCTAGTATTTATTTCAGGGCTCCATTGACACCTTCTGTTGCTTCCTGTAGTCCTCCTGCAAACCTGCAATGCGACTGGAAATTCTTTTTTCTTTTTTATTTTTTTTTCTTCTTTTTCTTGAAAACGACGAGGGTGACTCAGGGAGGTCTTTACCCTAACTGTCTACCCTGGGCACATCCAAGGGAGGTTTTCACCCAAGGATCTTCTTTTTGTCTCTTTTTTTTTTTTTTACATCACTAGGCCGCCTCAGGAGAGTTTTTCAACCCAATGATGGGACTCAAGTTCCTCGTGGAGGTTTTCACTTGAGTCCTTATTTTTTATTTTTTCTTTTTCTTTAGTGAATGGATGAAGTGGAGGCTAAGACATCCTCCACTACCATCACTCTTTTATTCAAACCTTCAATGAACTCTTGCTTGGAGAGGGGTTTCTTATAGAGTTTCAACTGGTGTCCATTGACAAGCATGGGGATGGCTTCATCATCAATGGTTCTGATCAAAACTGAACAATTATTATTGCATTTCTCCATAGTGTAGGGTCCCAGCCTTCTTGTCCTTAGATTTCCATTGAAATATTTGTATATTGAATCATAGAGTAGTGCCCAATCTCCCTCCTAGAATTGCTTCTCCTAGATGTTTTTGTCATGCCATATCTTTCTCTAAAGCTGAACTACCTCTATATGGAGAAGGCCCTATATTCTGTGTTCATCCAATCCATTGAGTTAAAGTAATATTTCTTCCCGTGCATGACTGAGGTCTAGGTCCAACTGAGCTGTGATCCTAAGGGTATTGAATTCAAATTCTATTGACATCAAAGCCTTCTTCCCATAGACCAGCTCATAGGGTGTGAACCCTGTAGTGGTCTTCCATGTGGTGTTGTAGGCCCAAGTGGCCTCAACTAATCTTCCTGCTCAGTCTTTCCTGCTACTGGTCACTACCTTTCTCAGGATCCCTTCCAATGCTCTGTTAGTGACCTCCACCTGCCCACTGGCTTGTGGATGGTAAGGGGTTGAAGTCTTGTGCTTGATTCTATGATGTGTGAATAGGTCTTCAATCAAATTGGAAGTGAATTGATTTCCTTTATCTGTGACCAACTCTCTTGGATACCCGAACTTGTAGAATATGTTCTTCCTCAAACATTTAGCTAGTTTTTCCTTTGTCACTTATCTAATTTCTTTTGTCTCTACCCACTTTGTCAGATAATCGGTGCACACAATGTTGTATTGCTTCTGCTTTGGAGGAGGGCTAATAAGATCCACAAAGTCCATGCCCCACTTCTCAAATGGCTCAAAGGTCACTTGAGGTTGCATGGGCATTTCATCCTTTGGAGTAGGTTTTCCCATCCTCTAGCATTGATCACAACGGCTGGTATATCTCCTCACATCCTGATGAAGAGTGGGCCAATAATAGCATGTTTGCAGTATCTTGAAGGCAGTTCCTTTTGCTGCAAAATGACCTCCACAAGGCCCATTGTGATAGGACAGGAGGATGTCAAAGACTTCCTCCTCCCTAACACATCTTCTCAATATCTGATCTGGTCCAAGTTTGAAGAGATTTCCCCCAATCCAGGTGAAAAGGGCTCTTTTCCTCATTATCTTGCTCTTCTCTTTTGAGGATAGATTTGGTGGAAACTGTGTTGAAACCAAGTAGTTTGCTATATTAGAAAACCATGGAGAGAGTATCGAGATAGAAAATAGGTGTTCATCTGGTATTTGGTCATCCACCATTCCTTCTTCACCTACAGGAAAATTTACTCTAGACAAAAGGTCAACAACAACATTTTCTTTACGAGGCTTATCAATGATGGTCAAATGAAACTGCTGCAGTAAAAGCAACCATCTAATAATATGAACATTCCCATCCAATTTATTCATTAAATATCTAATTGCGGCATGATGAGTGTGCACAAAGGCTTGATAGCCTGTGATATAATGTCTAAATTGGTTAAGGAATACATGACAGCAAGGAGTTCCTTCTCGGTCACCGTATAGTTTAACTCTGCCTTTGACAAGTTTTTGCTTATAAAGTATATGGCATAAGGTAAATTTTCATCAGTTTGTCCCAAGGCTACTCCTATTGCTTTGTTCGAGGCATCTGTATGAATGTGGAAAGGTAGGGCCTAGTTTGGGCCTCTCAAAATTGGGGCAGTCACAAGCTTTCCCTTCAAGGTATCTAGGGCCTCTTGACAGTTTTCTGACCATATAAACTCAACATCTTTACCTAAAAGGACAAAAAAAGGAGAGGCTAGCTTGCTGAAATCTTTAGTGAATCTCTAGTAATACCCAGCTAAGCTTAAGAAACTTCTGACATCTCTCACCTTTTGAGGACGTGGGACCCTTTGGATGATGACAATTTTGTTGGGGTCCACCTGCAGTCCTTGTTGAGATATTGCATGACCTAGCATGGTCCCTTCAGTCATCAAAAATTCACATTTTTTTGGATTGAGGGATAGGTTCATCTCAATACACTTGTCTAGAACTTTTCCAAAGTTAGATAAAGCTTCCTGAAAGTCAGATCCATAAGGAGTAAAGTCATCCATGTATATCTCTCCTGCATCATGAACTAATTCAGAAAATATACTCAGTACCGCTCTTTGGAAAGTGGCTAGAGCATTACAAAAATAGAAAAGAAGGAACTGGTATGCAAAGGTACCCCAAGGACAAGTGAAAGTGGTCTTATCTTGGTCTTCTGGACCGATTTGAATCTGAGTGTACCCACTAAACCCATCTAGGAAAGAGAAAAAAAATTTCCCTACCAAACCGTCTAACACTTGATCTATGAAAGGTAAAGGAAAATGGTCCTTTTTAGTGGCTTTGTTCAATTCTCGATAGTCGACACAAATTCTCCACTTACCATTTTTCTTTGGCACTAGCACCAAAGGAGAGACGCATTGACTGTTAGACATGGGATAGATGAAGCCTGCATCAAGCAATTTCTATAGTTCTTCCTTAACAATATATTTAAGTGTTGGATTCATCCTCCTTTGAGGCTGCCTGACAGGTTTGTAATCCTCCTTGATGTTTATATGATGAGTACATATTGAAGGGTGCAGTCCCTTCATTTCTTTATAACTCCAGGCGAAGGCATCTAGGTGTTTTCTCAGCAAGCTACACAGTTCCTTCTCTTGGGAAGTGGATATGGATGGATTGATTTTCAAGGTTCTTTATCAGCCAAACTATAGATTATTAACATGAAGAGGAGTGGATTCAGCCACACAGAGATCAATTGAGGGGTTGTTTTGGGTTTCTCTTACTATGTCCTATAATGGTGATACACTGGGGGTGGATTCTGAATCAAATTTTCAATCATATCATCCTCATCTTGCAGTTTTCCCCCCATGGTGATTTCTAATGCACAAATTAGTGCACAATAGACATCATCCTCATCTTCCTCCACCAACTAGAGAGGTAGATCATGTTCTAGCAAGGGCTAGGTAGGAGGATATAGGGTTAACTACTTGGACATATGCTTGTTCTTGATGGTCATCTTCCTAGCTCAACAGCTGATGTAGGCATCGAGAGTAGCCAACCAAGGTCTTCCCAAAATTAGAGGATACCCAGTGAGCTTTGTGTTGGGCTGGAGAAATAAGAAATAAGCAAGGTACTTCCAAGAATCAATGGAGACCATCACATCTTCCACAATCCCCTCAGGGGTCACGGTGGAGCAGTCTGCTAACTGTAGCATGGTTGTGGTCTTCCTCAAGGAGCCCTGAAGGTGGAGTTTGACCATTGGGTCCTTTGTCATCACATTAATGGTAGCTCTCAGATCAATCAATGTGTGCGGGATCATGGTTCCATTGATGTGGGCATCAACTACTTGGCTTCTAGGGTCTACATATTTTGGATAGATTATCTGCCCCAACATCAGGTCGGACACTTGCCCTATGAAATTGATTGTTGGGGCATCTCTCTTGCACCTTCCTGGATCCCTAAAATGCTTCTCTTTGATAAACCTATTGTAGATAGGCACATCTTTTATGGCTTGGAGAAGTGGTATCTTCACACATAAATGTTTCAATTCTCTTAGGAGTTCAGTCTCTTTTGGGGTAGGTTGAACTGTTGTGGATAGTCTCTCAGGAATGGGTGGATTTGCTTTAGGTTCACTTTCCTGTTTATCTTCCTCAACCTCCCTGGGTGGAGGATTTCTATCTGGAAGAAATTTCCTAGATTGCAAGTTAATTTCTTGAATGTCCACAACATAAGTCAGGCATGATGGTTCCTCACTCTGCACTTACTGAGCCTGTCTATTGTTCGGGTTAAGATTTGGTTGGGTAGGCATTTACGGTTGCTTTGGTGGAGTAGGAGGTAACAGTTGTGTTTGGCCATGTGGTGGAGGCAAACGAGCAGGAGAAGATTTGTATTGGGGCCTCCACCCCTGATGCGGTGCATTCCACTGAGGTTGCGGCTGATCATAGGATTGGAATGAATGGGTGGCTAGCTAGGCATGATACGGAGGTGTGAAGGACCAAGGAGGAGGTGTGGACTAGGAAGGATGAGCAGGGGGACCCTAATAAGGTATGGATGTGACTTGGTTGGGGTTGTAGTATGCCTGAGATGTCCCTTGCATCCCCTACTAGTATGGTCTAGGTCCATGCCACCTTCTTTGCTTTATGTAATAGAGTTGTTCAGTGACTCCCTCAACCCCTCGATATACAACTTTAAGTCTGGGTAAGGAAGGGCACTTATCTGTAGAATGATTTTATTCACAGATTGAACAAACCTTTATAGAGTTCAATGGGCATTTGTTCCTAGGATGCCTCCTCGTGCATCTAGGACAAAAAATGGCCAAAGCCCTCTCTACTTCCTCTTGTTTCCTTTTAATATGAAAGGTATCCATTTGCATGGTAAGAGTCTACAGCATCTCGCTCTTGAAGTCTTCCAGCATGTTTCCAATTTCTCCGTTAATGGATGAGCTGGAGGAAGAGGTACTGGCTATGGGTTGACGCCCCCTACCTTTCTTTCTGGCTGGTCTAGAATAGTTTCTAAAAACAGTCTTTATGTCCTCATAGGACAGTTGGTAGATGTCTCCCCCGGCCAGTAGATGGAGGGTTTCTAAAAGATCTTCCTAAATTCCCCCGAGCAGGACCAGCTTGAGAGACTCGGGGTAAAGTGTACAACTGACCCTTTTGTAACTGAGTTGGAACCTCTCTTCATAGTCCTCCAGGGACTTATCACTTCCTGTGGTCATTCATAAAATTTCTTCTTTAGTATCTTTTGACCTACAATAGTCTTGATATTTGTTGTTAAAGGCTTGCTGCATCTGAGCCCAAGTTGTGATGTTATTTCCAAGTAATCCCATTAACCAGCGTAAAGTTGCATCCTTGAGAGTAGAAGGAAGGGGTTTCAACTTTTTCTCATCTTCTGCATAGTCATAGGTTCAACAGATAACAACACACTCAAACAAGAAGGTGTCAGGATCTTCTGTAGTCATACCATGGAAATGAAGTAGGGCAGAATGACTTATATTCTTCATTTTGGTGTCCCCATTGGTCTCCCGAATGGGAAAGGTACCCTCTATTCTTTCTCCATTCCCCCTAGCATTTATGTGTTCAGCCATTGGCTCCAAAGGAATGCTTTCTTCTTCTTCTTCTTCCCCTATAGGTTCTTCAAATATGTCAATCTATTCAACTAATGGTTCTTCTTGATCACAACCACCAAAGAAGAGAGAAGGTTGGTTGTGTGAAGCAGTGGGGGTGTCGGGAAATTTTTTTCCTGAATTATCTCTATTCCTATGATGCATAAAAGGAAATTTTTTGGTTGGTTTTTGTTTCTTTTCCCCCACACTGATAGTACCTACAAAACTGAAATTGGTTGAACAAAACAATTTGCAACTAACTGAAATGAATTTGCTGAAATGAAATTTGCAGAATTGAAGAGGAAAGCAACGAAATGTAGAACTGAAAGAAATGAAGTGAGTAATCTACTTTTGCTAAAATGGAAACTGCATAATTGAAAAGGAAAGCAAAAGAAATGAAGAACTAAAAGAAGGAAAATGACTAATCTACTTTTGCTTAAATAAACTATTAGTAGAATGTTGCAATAGAAAATACAAGAAAGTAGTAATCAAAGAATTCTCTGGTGCTTCCTTGGAAATGATGCCAAAAAGTGGTGAGCACCAGTATTGCAGCAATAATGCTGCAACTCCTAGGCTGCCTACTTTACTCTTATCAACCCGGTAGTTCGTAACAAACATGGAAGCGACAGTGATATATGCACAAGTACTAGTTCTTACTGCAGTTTGTGACTTGGTCAGTCAGGGCAAGATCACTTGGAGCTCAAGCCAACTTCTATGGATTCCAAAAGAAGCTCTATATGTGATGAAAGGAAAAAGAGAGATTACTCTACTCATGCTATTCTACTTGCAGAAAGGAAGACTGAAATGTAAAGCAAACCAAGGAAATCCTAATTAACCATTAATCCTAATTTTGCAGAAAGCACTATGAAAACCATGAAAATAATGCCATTACCTACTCAAGGAAGTAAACAACATCTATCTAAGCTGTCTCTGGAAGTAAATGAGGAAAAAACATCTTTTTTTATTTTTATATATTTTTATGTGAATGTGTCATGCATGTAATTTATTTTTTTGTGAAGGTGGTAGCGAATAGGTGGCGATGGACGCCAGTTTTGGGACATGAAATGATGTAGGATGGTGTGGATGGGTCCTAGGAGGTCTCAGGTAGCCTTCTGGAGGCTTTTCCCAAAATTGGCCTTCAAAAGAACATCTACAGGAAAATCTACAGGAGGACACAAGAAATCTACAGAAGGAAAAACAACATTCTACAGGGGGGCTACAAGAGGAGGTTGAGAGCAGTTTTGGGTGTTTTGAGAGTGTGAGAGTGGGTGGAAAAGGTGGATGAAGGTTGGAATGAAGTGTTACGGCACCTAGGGTCTACCAAGAATCATTAGGAGAGAGAACGATGATTGGATTTGCTCAAGGAGAGAGGAAGAAATTCTATGGAAAATGTAGGAAACTAAAGTAGAATTGAGGGGAGAATTAGGCGACCTGCAGGGAATGCATCAGATGGAGAATGGGATGGATGATAGGTTGGCTTGCTGCTAGAAGATATCTGTTGCATAAACAATTGACAATCAACCAATGAGATTAAGCAAGAAATGAAATAAGTGCATCTAGGAAAATAGATTTTTGCATGAAACAAATCTAAACCGTGATCTATGAAAGGAAATTCTGATAACCATTGTAGGAAAATAAAGCATGAAGGGAGATTGTTGAGAATATAGAAATGAGCATGATGAATAAGTTCTAAAGCAAAGCTAAGCTAGACTATGAACCAACTAAGAAGTTGCAAAAATTAGAGATCCTATGAATGAGGAAAATTTTTGTTTTTGGGGCAGAAAGAGGGTCTTTGCCTCAAATTGTGGTCCCAAAGGGAAGAAGAGAGGCCAAGGCACTATTGCTATCCTTTTGGATCTTTTCTTTATCACTACTTAATCTGCTATAGAAAGCAAAAATGGAAGCAAACTATTGAATCATCTAACAACAACCTAATCTACAAACTGAAATAAAACATACACATGCAAGTAAAGAGGAGCTTGGTTGCTTGTATTGGGCCCTAACCCAAGAGCTTCAGCCCTCTGAGGTAACTCAGTGCTAAGCCAAAAAGGGTTCCATATTTATTCTCAAAACAATAACAAGATTACATGAACTATCAAGATAATAAGCTCGAAGTTTAGCAGAGTTTACATAAGCAATACTGCAGCAAAAATCCAACAAAAATCTAACCCTAGTGAGGCCTTAGGCCTCTATACTTATAAAAATGAAGCTACCAATAACTTCCTTAAAATCAGGGAGGCTTTTCTCCCAGAACTCGAGATAGTCATCAGTTATCCTCCACTTTCTCGGTTGCCTACTAATCCATGACTTGGTTGTTTGTACTCTGAGCTGAATGAAGGGGAATTCGAAGTGAAGAGTAATAAATGAGGGGGATTCCCTCCTATAAGGCCTCTCCTTTGTTCACTTCAAGTTATTGCTACCATTTGTCCACTGGATCCTTGACTTTGACCACAAAATTCATCAATAATCTGCATTAAACACATATTAGACCACATGGGATCATAACGAACTCAACTCACTCTATAAGCATAAATATAATAAGAAAATCATACAATAAGCTAAGAGAATGATTTATTTGACTATGTTCAGATGTAAAATGAGCCCATATAATTACCCACTTATGAGGCTCCTCAACTTGAAACTAGATGAGTCTCCTTTCATTGAAGATTAAGGAGAGAATGTCCTGATTCTTTCAATAAAAGTTTTTCCTCCTGGATATCTTGAAGAATTGTAGCAAGATGTTATCCTTAAGAAAAAAACAAGAACTCCAAGAAGAAGGAACATGAAGTACATTCTTATGGGGCTCGAAGGTAAATATCCAAGAAAATAAAAATGGATAGGGATTTGAAGGGTGAGGGAACTATAACCTCATCCCTTTGTTGACTGAAAATAGTCTTTTGGAGGTCCAAAAACTTCTAGTTGGGTGGAGTGAGCTAGGGTATCAGTGAAGTGCTCAAAATTCATAATGTTCAAAAGTGCTCGAAACTAGCACCAAAGTGTAGAGTTCTCACACCTGAATCCAACGCAACTTGGATCACTCAAAACTGATATCATATCCTCCAAATGTCATGTTATGATCGTTTCCCAAACATGTAAATATTTTGCAGGTTGGGTGCAAGACTTCTGACTGGGAACTTCGTACGATGACTCAGTAGACTCATTAGACAAGTTGATTATACCTTGGACCAATGTGAGGCTGTCAATTGGCGTCACATGATTGGTTTAATATTGGGGGAATTTGATTAGTTGTGGCATATTTTATTTGTACCAATGATTGGTCACAACGTGGCTCAGTCATGGGCTGCCATGTGGCACCCCGGAGTAAACTAAAAATTTTCGTGTGGGTCGGTCGGAGGCCTGATTAGGTTTGAACACGGGACCTCATGCGCACAAGTCAAGTGCCCTAGCAATAGGCCATGGGGTGGTTCTTAACAACAATAGCATCAAACTTGTATTTAATGTTTAGGCACATAAGTGTTGGGGGAAGGGGTCGAGGCTAAGCCCTTGGCGTTGGTCACCATGCAACCCACGAGATCACAGGTGAAGTGACCAAGGACTTAGGGCTTAACCCCAAGGAAAGATCTAGGTACATACCATGTAACTAAAGGCAGAGGGATGAGAGCGGAAAGATCACAAATTGGAAGTTGGGTTTGACCACTAGCCCCAAGTTCAATGAATCACCATATGACTGAGACTGCAGAGGAAGGTGCTAAAATTTGGCACTAACGTTAAGCTCGGCCCCACGACATGTGGGGTCACACAAGACTGTGGGCGTGAGGAGAGGGATCCAAAGTGAAAAGTGTGTTGATTTTGGGACCAACCCAACGTTCCGTGGAGATGATTGGACCAATGATGAATAGGAAAGGCATTAAGGTTGGGTGTGGAGGATAGGGTGCTAGCCCCAAGTTGTATGAATCGGTGTAACCATGGCTCGAAATTTATTGGGATATGCCAACAAGGGTGGGCAGTTAGCCCCAGCCCCCGTACATGTGGCTTCATGTGGCCTTATTTTTTCACCCAAATGGGTCATTGAGCAATTAAAGTAAGTGACAAATTTCACTTGAAACAGCATGAATCTCGCTAGTGTCAGGAAAAAATGTTGCTTCACAATTCCAAAAAAGACAGAATTTGTAGAACATTTAGCAAGAGAGTGCAGTTTGTAGAGAAGTTAGCATAAACACTTCTCTAGAGCATAAATTCTTCAGGTTTTGGCCAAAAGTGAGCCCAACAACAGCTCAACTTGGGGTTTTTATTGTTTTGGAGCGATTGGAGACATTATTTTTACATTATAAGCATTGTAAATTTATGTAAACACAAATTTTAGCACATAATGAAAGAGGTCCAACATTGGAAGCTGGACCAGGAGATGTAGCCCACAAGGGGTGAACTCCTTTATCATTTTGTTGTCTTATGTTAATGTATATTGTATATTTGTTTCTATTTTTATGTTTTTAACTAAGTTTTAAAACCATTTTTTTATGTGCTTTTGCAAAGTGATCCATTTGCTAGAAGACAAAATTATACTTGCATATTTCCTATCCCCTTCAAGTTTTCATTTCAAATCACACATGCATTCATATTGGGGGTATACATTGAGGAAAAAATCACATAATATATAAAGCATATAACAGGAGGTAAAAGGTTTTTATATTGGAAGGTATAAAAAATGGAGCTCAATGTTGATGAAAAACTTTAAAGTGGTATAAAAATGTTAATTAAAAAGCGGATACCTACAATATCTAGTGAAATTAGGGGTTTTTCAAATTGGGAAGGTGTATTGGGTTTGTAATTGTAGGGGGTGAAATAATGTGATTTTGAGAGGTATTTTCCAATATGTTGTAAAATTAAGGGTACTGTTTAGTATGCCATGAAGAAACATGATATGTTAGAGGTTAATTGAGTGAAGCCTCATGGTTGTGCTTTTGTTCATCCTTTTCCAATGATGAATTTATTTTTCCCTTTTTAATATATATTTTATTACCTAAATGTTAGAGAAGATGAGAGGTACGTTTGTGAAATGGATAGCAAAAATATAAATCAAAAGTCTTAGCTTGTCAATACATATTTCACACAACAAATAGTTGCATGACACACTCATTTTTAGCAGGGTGGTATTACTATGCACTAAAAATTTATGCAAGTCCTTACCCTTTGGTAGGAAATTAATTTTTCCATTTAATATATCAATTTACAATTTTTATTTTTCCATTTAATATATCAATTTACAATTTTTCTAAAAACATAATTTCCACTTAAATGACAAGGAATATATATAAAAAACTTTCTTGTAAGTAACCTGAAAACTTCACTAAGGCTTTTCTATAAAATAAAATAGTATGAATATATAAAATCATAGTTTTAAAAACTTTATTTAATATGAAAATTTTGTTGTTAAATATTATGACATTTTTAATAATATTGATATGATTTTGGTTTGTTACATAAAATAGTATGAATAGATAATAAAATAACTTAATTTTTTTATTATTAAATATAAACATTATTATAACCTTGCTGCAAGTATGGTATAACGCATTCAGTCTTGCCTTTGACTTGGTATTAGTCTCTCTTTGACCAAAAAATTATGACACTTATCCATAGTTTAACCTTAGGAATTTTTTGCTATTTTTATTATTATTTAAATTTATTTATTTGAAAGGTGATTGGTTTAGCTGTTATTATGGGTTTTTTAGTAACTTCCATTTCTATTACTTACCAATTTTTTGTTTTTTTTTTATTACCTTTTTATTTAACTTTTTGATTTTTTGATTTTGATTTTTTTTCTATTATTTGAATTTTCATGAATTATAAAATTTTCACAATATTTTCAATTTAAAATGACTTATTAGTATATTAATATCATATTTTAATAAATTTAATTATAAACAATTATATATACTAATAAAAATAAAACACACACATATAAACATATATATGTTAATGGAAAAAATAATAGTTAATCATATTTCTTTAATTTTTGGTTATGGTATTTAACTATACAAAATTTTATTAGTTGTTTTATTTTTGTGATGAAATTTTTGTTTTGTTATTTTTTATTTAATTAAACTATATTTAAACTAAGTGACAGATACTAGCTACTATATAGCCTTCTTTAATTAGATATTATAATGATTTTAATTATATTGATATGTTTTATGACTTTTTAATAATATTGATATAATTATGGTTTGTTAACATAAAATAGTAAGAATAAGTAATATGATAACTTATTATTATTATTAAATATATAAATCATCTAATTAGATATTATGATAGTGTTACTATGTTTTTTGGATTTTGAAAGTAGCGAGGGAAACATATTAATTTTTTTTATTTTTTAATTGTATTTAACAAGAAAATGTTGAACTTAAATATTATGAAAGTTTTATTGATGCATTATATAAGAGTTTTATTGGGAATTTTTATTACCCGGTTTATAGGGGATCTTTGGTAAAGTGTCAAGTTTAGTACCCTAGAATATGGTAAAAGGCTAGAATATGGTAAAAGGGAAAAGTGGGAAAAACAATGAAAATGAAGCTTTTAGGGTTCATGGACTTTGAATAAAGTTTTTGACCATGAAAAATGTTTTAGATAGGGAATATTTGACTTTCAAGTGGAATCTGAAGCATGATTAGGTAATTTTACATAAAACAAATGGATTTAAGGGCATTGACTAGGAGAGGAAAATAAGTTGTATGCTCATTCAGAACAATATTTTAGTATTAAATATTTTCTCTGGTATATAATATTAAAGTGAGGAAGTTTTGTGTTGTTATTATTTCATGAATGTGTTTTCTTTAATGATATATGCACTTTACTGATGATGATGATGATGTTGGTGGTTAACGTCCATTGAGACCAAATTGGTCTAACGGACCTATAATTTTCTTTCTTAGTTTCTAATTGTCTTGATCCTCATCCTTCTTGGTGAGATTGGTGTTGTAGCTTTCTTTTTTTTCTCTACGGTCTTCCAACTTTCTTTATCTTGCATCTCCTTGATCTCTTCTGATTCTTGGGACATCGATGTCTTAGTTGCACAATCTATTGTGTTCATCCTTTTGATGATAGTCGGAGAAGAAGTTTGGTATAGGAGATCTGCATTGCTGTTAAATGAAGATTTATTTTGTGCGATATTCAGACCCTTATAGCTGTTGATGCTTGAGTGGTTGTCGAGTTCACTCTTTTGTTGGTGGACGGGGCTTTGCTCCTGCTTGTCTTGAGAGCTGTTTCGTTCTTGCCCGATTTCTTGTGATTCAGAGTCTTCTCAAGAGTATTCTTCTTTGATGACAATGTAGTGTTCCTTTTGTGCTCCTTCCCACCATGTAGATCTATGCTAATTTTTTCTAGCATAATTTTTCTGGGAGGCTTTTGGCCAATTTTTGGCTAGGTGGCTTGTCTCAAACTAGGATCGACATCTAAAGAGGACACTTTCATAATCGCGTTTCTGGTTCCACACATAGTCTTTACTTGTTAGGTGTATTTATGTTGGGAATCTGGCGCTGAAGTCCATTTCCACACAGATGCATGCATAGGTGGTTCTGGCATATTCATCTGTTTCTGGTCATCTGCAGTCAAATTTCCCAATTGTATTTCGAATGGCTTTTAGCGAAGATAAATTCCAGAGATGCAAGGGTAGATTTGGCAATCTCACCCAAACTGGTGTTGAGGTTAAGACTGTTGTTGAGGTTAAGACTCTTGTTGAGGGATCGAATGATGGGTTCCATGGCCTCATGAATAGGCCTAATTTTTCCCAAAACCAAGGGTCGGAATCTAGAATACATTGTTTGCCTTCAGGGTTTTCAAAATCTACTATAAAGAAACACCTAGCACAGGGGTAGATATTAATTGCATCAGGAATTAAAGGCTTCCATACCTCAGAGATCCAACTGTGGAGAGCTGTGAGGCGCAGGCAAAAACCATTGAATCGGCAGATTAGGGCACTCTCAAAGAACTTCAAAGCCTCATTGAGTGAGGCCTGTACCACCTGGACAGTGGGAGTTGGGGCTTCACTGACGATATGGACAGGAGCTAGGCCCCCAGAGACAGACGGAACTGAGCCAGCAACTATTTTCGTAACGCTGGGAGCCATCTAGAGAACGCTCCCCTATTGAGTATAAAAAGATAGAGCTACAGAAGAATCAGCAGATCTAAGAGCTGCAGAGGAATTGGGAGATCTAATATGGTGTATCAATGAAGAGCTGCAAATCTCTGTAGATCTAATATGGTGTATCGATGAAGAGCTACAGATCTCCACAGTAAAGAGCCATAGATGAAGAGCCACAGTAATATAATAGATCTCTGAGGGATCGAATGATGAAGAGCCGCCGATGGAATCGACAGATATAAGAGCCGTAGAGGCATCGAAAGATCTCTGTGAATGGGATCAGCAGATCTAGGAGTCGCAGCTGAAATCGACAAATCTCTGAGTTGTTTGAATTAGCAAATCGCACCGAGATCAGTATTGAGCGAATATAGATCTGCAACGAGAGAAGCCACAAATCGCAACGAGATCGCAACGGGAGAAGTCGCAGATGAAATAGCATAGTTGTCAAAAGTTCGAAGCTGTAGATCGAAGAGGAGACCATCTGATCTGATCGATACGGGAGAAGCTACAGATCGCATCGAGATCAGTATTGAGCGAATATAGATCTGCGAATATAGATCACTAATGTGCATACACTTCTATATCGTGATTTTATAAGTAAAGGATATGTGAGTTTTTAGGATTGAATTGTTTTCTTCATGTGGCAGATGAGTGGGTAGTTTTGATTTTAGTTTTAAGGAGAATATGATACGGCCGCATAACAAAAATTATATTGGTATTTCTAATTTATTAATATTTTCATTTTTATGAGGTTTTTATTTTGATCTATATTTTTATCATCAATGGAACTACACATATTTATGTAATTTTATATGCAAATGTCATACATATATAATTTTATTTTATTTTGTATGTAAATTTGTATTGCTTAACCAATTTAAAAAAAAATGTATATGGTGTACAAATGAGATTTACACATTAAATTTCATTATTATGTTAAAATATTGAAAGCTATCCTTAAAGTTAGATTCTAAAATTTCATGGCTTTCCTCAAATATATATCTATCTATATATATATATA
This sequence comes from Pinus taeda, assembly GCA_000404065.3. Classification (NCBI taxonomy): domain Eukaryota; kingdom Viridiplantae; phylum Streptophyta; class Pinopsida; order Pinales; family Pinaceae; genus Pinus; species Pinus taeda. The sequence goes on from APFE031072739.1 coordinate 79,506, forward strand.
TATAGTATGATGATAATGAATCATGATTATGGTTAATGTCTCTTGGATTATATTTGGTTTATGTAGCCAATAAAAGTGAGGTATTACATGAATTCGCTTAGAATTTTGTTTGTGTGTTGTTGTCACTGCTACAACACCCTCCAAAATTTTAGCCTACACTCAAATTTTGGAGTGTAATTTGATTTTACATATTTCCATAACAAGCATTAAGAGTTATTACATGTGTTTTCTCTAAGTTACTTTGTCTCATTCACAAGAAAATCAAAGTGTCGTCTTTAAGTATATCAAGTGTCGCACAATGCACAAAAGCTAGTTTCAGTGGTTTCAATTGGTAATATTTGTGTGAAGGACTTGGTATTACCATGTAAACATGTGTCACACTCATTTACAAAGTTTCAATCATTATCACACAAGTGTCGTAATGGTAATCAGAAAATGTATCTTTGGTGTCGCACTTGGTGTAAGCCCATCGCAAAGTCGTGACATTGAGAAAAGAATGTTGTTAATGTGTATTAGGTGATCTATGTTATGTTTTCGAGTGTTCTAAGTGTGTGATCACAATTAAGTCTTGTCATTATTCACATCAGCGTCATGGATCTCACACTTAGTCAAATCTGGAAAACTCCCTAGCCGAGCAACCTAGCCTCATCCAACCTTCCTGAACTACACATTGCACACTCTCATCAAGCATCAACCATGCCTCTTCGAATTGTGCAATTCATAGTTCTTGCATCCCATAACTGCAAACTATGCAATTTTAGTGCTGAAGCCCATCTCATGAGCTCAGAAACTATGCAATCCTTCCCTCCATCCATGCCAGAACTATACATTGTGCAATCTGAGTCCTCAAGCCCAGCCCTTGAGATCCCAAGCTACAAAATTTCACAGTAACCTGGCATCCCTATCCTTTTGGTACTGCATGGTGGGAAATTTCAATCATGAAGCCTTCAACCTAGCTCCTTGGATCCATCAACTACCCAATCCTCAAGCATAGTCTATCTTGAACTATTAATTGCATAGTCTAAATGCTCGGACCTGGCCCTTAACTGACTAAGTTGTGCAATTGCGTAGTCATTGAGCCTCCCCCTCAACTTGCTACCCATTTCCATCTCATCCAGTAGATCATATTGTGACATCTTAGAATAGAGGTTTTATCATACTAATGTCGTCTTGTCCTGAGTGAATTGCAAATTTAGGTACTCAATCATGCTATGAAAAGATGATGGACAAAGAGATGGAGAAAGACATCACACTAGAAGACACCTCTATAACTGAAGATACAATTTTATGAATCAGAAGAAAGAAAAGGGATATCAGTGTGTGACCACAGCTCAAGACCTCATAACACTGAAGACTCCTCATCTCTAAGCCATATGGAGGTGGAAAAGAGATCAATCTCAAGAAGACACAAAGCAAGCAATAATAATAATGGTTTGATAATTCCATGTCGTTGAGCAATCCACATCATTAGTTTCATGTCAGGACATGTCATGAGTCATCATATGCCACATCTATCTGTGGATTACTGTAAATTCTTATTTGAAATGTATTGTAGTGTGGAAGTCCAAAGGACATTAACATAATGTAAAGAGTCCTCTAAAAGTTTAAAATTCGTAGGTAAGTTGAACATTCACGAGTGTAGTCAAAGAGTCATAGAGAAGGTGAATGATCAACCCATTTGTTATATATACACCATCATTTTACAAGAAGAGGACTTTTCACCTTGGCTTCTCCCACTAAGAATCAAAGAGGCAAGCTAGTTCTTTTAGGGAGGAAGTAGTGGCTCCAACACTCCATTATTAAAGCTAGTGGTGTTCAATGTATACATGTGTCTTGAAAATTTTACTTCATATATGAAGCCTCATGACCAACACCTTATTCATGAATGGATTATGAGTAGTTGTGAGATTGTAATGTGAATGTTTATGATTCATGATGCTTTTCACACATACTAAAGTAGTAGAACTATTTCGGTTGTTTTAGTGCTTATCATATTGAGGATGTGATGTAATGGCTGCAATGACCATCACATATTTCTGGACAATTATACTAGATGTTAGACATATCTTTTTATGTTTATGTGTGTCTTTCCTAGTGTGGTACTATTACCTTTCTCTTAGAGGCTCAATTTCTCTTTCCTCCACAGTAGAAGATCCTTCACACCACTAAAAAAGAATAATCACTAGCCACACCTACTTGCATTTCGAAGGCACATATGTGATCCTCTCTCTTGTTGATAACTAAAGCCAAGAAAAACCTTTAATAAAATGGTAACCAGGTCATATTCTGGATGGGTATCCTATCCCTAATGGTGTTAGGTCTAATTGGGACCACATATCGAAGAGACCCCTCTGAATGTTGGAAATTCCATCATTGTTAACATTGTTGGCACTAGAAGGAGGGAAGCCATATTTTTATGGCTAAAAAATCTACCTATCCTCATCATACTTCTTTCAGTCAAGACAGAAACATTCCCAACACCTCCCCTACTCATATTCATGAAGTTCGTTAATCTCCTCAGCCTGGTCCCCAAAAAACTTATGAAATATCTTATGAGCACTTCTGGGCCATCTGACCTATAGCTTGTCACTTTGCAAAGGTTATTGGATTGATCCCTACAGCAAATAATCTTCCATACTTTCCAAGAATAAAGAGACCACTCCTACTAGGATAGTGGTCTCTAGAGTCAAAGATCTGGTTCTCACCACCCTCAAAGAGTTAGTAGAGACTGCAGAAAACACAAAGAAACAGAGTAGACTCCATCTTTTAATGGGGGTGATGAAGACAATGTTGTGCTCTAAGATGACACTTTTCATGCGTTAGGTGATTATGAAAAGCAAGAGGAAGATCCCTCATATTCTGAAGAAGAGGAGAAACAAAAATATGAAGACATGGAAGACCATGATTTGTATTGGACGTCTGAGGGCCCACTTTCTCTACCACATATTTTACACAAGTTGTTGAAACACTCAGAAAAGATGCTATCAAAGTATGACTCTAACAAACCAATCAAAGTAGAATACCTTTTGGAAAAATTCTACCTACATCTACAAATTCTTGAAGTACATTATGATGATGTGATGATGTTGCATGTAGACCATTTCCTTGTACCTTAGATGATAGAGTAGTTGTATGTTATGACACTCTTCCTCCAAATTAAACTAAAAATTAGAAAGGGTTTAAAAAGTTGTTCCTTGAAAAGTTTGTCGATGACAAAACCCCATCCATGTTATTAAAAGAGTTGGGAAATATGAAGATGGAGTAGAGAAAAGGGTAAAATATTTTAATCAGATATTAAATTACATATTGAGAAAATTTCCTACGAATATGAAGCCTCATGAATCCATCACAATTGATTACTACATTCCTGCCTTACCAAAAAGCATCATGCAATTCATCAAGATAACTGCAAAATAAATTTTGGTTGGAAATTATTAAGAAGCCATTACAGTTGCAAAGGAATTCTACGCAATTAGATTCATTGTCGATGGTGAACCATAAAAAAACTCTAAGGATGTGGGTAAAAGGTCTCAAGCCTCTTTAAGCAAGGCCAACCATAAAGAAGCGATTGATCTTGAAAGCTTGACCCAGAACTTCAAGTCTCTATCCAATGAGAAAGAAGAGTTAAAATGGAGGTCAAGTGAGACCATCCTCAGCAACAAGCCCACAAAGTTCAACTTCCTGAGAAGGGCTACCAACCTCAGGAACAACCACAACCAGCGAGCTAAGTCTACACAAAGCTCAAACATCGTGCTAAATATAGAATGCATGGGAATGGGCCAATATTATTATTTTCATTTAGAATATCATTCAGAAAGGACATGCCCATAGTGGAATTACAGCATGAACACTCTAGTTGTGCATATCATTGACACAAGAATTTCATATTTGTAAAATGAGCTAATGGAAGAAAATGAAGAAACTGTTGTGGTTAGAGAGACTATGAGTGTTGGGAACACATTGAGTACTTTCAGTTGTGTATTCACAACTGAAAAGAATATGCCAAAGAACTGCCACTAACTGAGGCCCTAGTTCAAAACAAAAGTAGTGGATATACGTTGACAAGCCAAGGGCTAGTTTCCAAACAAGAGTTGACAAATCATAAATTGAAAGAACAATTGTTAAGAAAAAATACACCACCTAACAAATCAACTCAGAAGACATAGGATAAGTTTAGAAATACTGCTTTAGCAAAAAACACTTACACCAATAGAAAAAAGTAAGTCTGTTATTCCAAAAACATCAAATAAATTCACTCCTCCAGACACTTCGAATATGCCCTTCGTGCTCATAGTCAAAGACATGAAGTAATCTCACGTTAATATTTCAATCTTCAATCTTACAAGGATTGAAAGCCACCAATAACTAATTGTCCGAGCTCTTGACCAACTTTACTTAGGTATAATTATTCTTCACAGAAGGAATATGGTAAGTCTTCTATTCCCTTGAAGTCTGTTCTTAATGCATTAATGTTAGAAGCTAACACACTCTGCCCTCCATTTTTGTTGATGTTCAATTTTTTTATTTACAATGTACATAATTGTTTAGTTCATTCAGGTGCATCCATAAACATAATGCCATTTTATGTAGCTAGGAAAACCAATGGTAAATGGGATAAGGCAGATGCAAATATTATTCAATTACATAGGTCTCTTATCAAAGTTGTTCATGACCTCAGAATTTTTCTTATTCACCTATCATCTCATCAGCAAGTTCACCAATGCATAAACATAGTAATTGTGGACATCCCAAAGCCCTATGATGTATTGTTGAGTAAAGAATTTTCCAACAAATTACAACGGTATTTTTCTACCGACTCATCACATTTATGGCTTTCGTATAAGGGCGGGAATAACCAAATCTAGGTGGAATAAGAACCTTACATGAAGCAAACTGTCACACCCTTAAAGGGAAAGAATGAGTTAGTTTCTTTTGCAGATTTGATTTTTGGAAATTGCTTCCTCGAGACTGAAATCGGATGCTAACTTGCTCATCCTTCGTCAATCCCATTAGAAACATAGTTAGAACTCCTTCCTAGTCCAACTCGCGGAAATGATATATGCATAGTAGATAGTAGTAGTATATAGTAGGGCATAGTTCTTTCATTTATGATGTTTGGAATTTGTATTTTGATGGTTCTAAGACATGGGAGGGCTCTGGAGCTACTTGTGTTTAATAGACCCACGATAGAGAAAACACTTTTAGCCACTTGGAATTCGTGTGCTCTAATAAAACTATGGAATATGAAGCATTCATCCTAGGCTTACAAAAGGCCATTGACCTCAAATTTGGGGTTCTTAAAGTAATAGGTGACTCTGAGATCATCGTACCATAAGTACAAAATACTATACATGATTTTTCACCTAATTTGAAAAGTTATCAACAAGAGGTATGGAATTTTATTTCTCAACTCCAAGCTTTCAATATTGTATATGTTCCTAGAATGTGTAACGTAGTTTCAGATGCATTAGAAAATGTTGATGCTAGGTTTTCAGTGCTTAGGGACAATTTTTCTATTGAAATTATTTATAAGCCATTCATCCTTGATAATATCACTAATGTATTGATTTTTAATGATGACTAGTAGATATTACATTTCATGGAAAACACTGATGTATTCAAAGATGCAGTCATTGATGAAGACGAGAATGACCAAGGGTTGCAAGATTCATCTTGGGAAAGCAAGGAGAACCACATGTCGAAGGGCATGGTATCACTAGAGAAGTTGTACGACTTTCAAAATTACTTTATAGTATGATTCAATGTTAAAAATCATAGTTCAACACTCTCGCATGAGTAGAAAAATATTGGAATAGAGAAAACCTAAAGTTTGTTATTCTTAGTACTTGTTGTGCATGTCAAGAGAGAAAAGACTTTATCCACTTATTCAAGAAGTACCAACAAGTTTTCTCGTGGACATATGATGAGCTCAAAATGGATGACACACGAATAACCGAGCATGTTATCCCAATAAAGGAAGGGGCCAAGCCTTTTTAGAAAAAGTTGTGAAAGGTACATTCGACGCTTGATGCTTTGATTCAAAAGGAGTTGAGGAAGCTACTAGATGCTAATATCATTTACAAAGTGTGACATTCAATGTGGGTTTCTAATCAAGTCTTAGTAAGGCAGAAATTTGGGGAAATACACTTGTATATAATTTACGAAATCTCAACCACGCCTCGAACAAAGAGAATTATCACGTGTCATCGATAGAGTAGATATTGCATATAGTATCAAGGTCATAAATGTTTTCTTTACTTTATGGATTTTTTTGCTACAACCAAGTTCTAGTCTCAGAGCCTAACGCTCTTAAAACCAGATTTTGAATGAAGTTGGGCACGTTCACTTTTGGGAGAATTCCTTTTGTGCTGGTTAATGTCGGTGCAACCATCCAATGTGCGATGGTCATTATATTTAAAGGTCTAATCATTGAGAGCATGGTGGTGTATCTTGATGATGTCATGATTTTTTCAAAGAAGAGATTTAACCACCTATGCCACTTGAAGCAAATCTTTTAGCATTGTCGTAAATACAGGATATCTCTTAATTCCAAGAAAACCATTTTTGCAGTGTTTGAGGGAAACCTCTTTGGCCATATGATAATGAATGGTGGGGTTAAATTTGACCCTGAAAGGGTTAGGTCTATTATACAAATTCTCTTCCAAGTAAACAAGTAGTCCTTCCTAGGAAAGATAAACTTTATCTGCAAGTTCATCTTTTATTACGCTCAAATTGTAAAACCTATGCAGGAGATGGTGAGAAAGGTTGAAATTTACAAGTGGGACAAAGGGGAAAAATATGCATTCTCTTGTATCAAGCAAGCTATTGCAGAAGCGCCAATCTTGTACAACCCAAATTTCAACAAGTATTTTTTGTTCTACACCTCTCCTTTTGATACTTCTCTTTTTGTGGTGCTTACACAGAAAGATGATCAAAATGATGAGCGACCGATATATTTTATTAATGCTAGCCTATAAGGACCTGAAATAAATTATCCCACCATTGATAAACAAGATTATGTGGTCTATAAGGTGGTGAAAGAGTTTTGGCCCTATCTTTTGAAGAATCATTGTATTGTCTTTGTTCTCCACCCAACAATCAGATCATTTTTTGTATAATAAGAGTTGGGTGAGAGAAGAGATAATTGGATGACTGCTTTACAAGAGTATGACACAGAATTCAAACTAGTTCATATTATTAAGGGCCATGGTTTATGTTTGCTAACATGAGAAGTGGTGTATGCAACAAAATTTGATCCATCAGTATGGAAGCAGGAGATTGAGGTGTAGAATACCGAGCGAGCTTCCCCCACTACTATCTCAAAATCTTGGTATGTAGATGTGTGTGAATATATTTAGCATGACACAATGTCCTCTTAATTATCCCCATGAAGGAAGAGGGAAGTCATATTAAAAGCTTTACCTTACCAGTTAGTGCATGGGACGCTTTTCAGAAAGAACAATCACGGTGTCCTGCTTAGATTCTTAGAAGTACATGATTCAGGAAAGGTGTTAGATGAACTCCATGATATACCAGTTGGAGGGAACTTTGCGGGTGCACTACAATGCACAACGTCATGGGGGTTGGTTTTTACTGGACCACATTATTCAAATATGCTCATGCATATGCCTGCAAGTGTCTATTCTGTCAAAAGTGTGATGGCTCAGGAAAGAGGTCAGTTTCTGCGTTGCATCCTGTCACTGTGGAAGAACCATTTCAAAAATGGGGTTTGGATGTTATCAATGAGATTTTTCTACACCCATAAGAGTATCATTGTTACATTATTATTGTCACAAATTAGTTTATTCAATGGAGATAAATTATTAAGAAAATGAACAATCAAGAAGTCATCAACTTCCTCAAATAGAATATCATTACCAGGTTTGGTGCTCCGACTTCACTTGTTTTTGACAATACAACATAATTTTCATTATTAATATTATATGATTTTGCATTGAAAAATGGTATTATATTGAAACATTCATCTAATTACTATATGTATGGAAATACTCTTGTTGTGTCCACCAATAAGAACCTTGTGTGCATTATCAAGAATATTGTTTTTAGTGAATAGAGGAACTGGCACTCCACTTTTGCAAATTCCATATGGGCTAACCAAGTCATGCCTAGACCTTCTTTGAATACATCTTCCTACTTCCCAGTGTATGGAAAAGAGGGAACCCTACTCCCAAACATATATTTCTCTTCCCTTCAACTTTCACAAGAATCTAGGGAAAGCCATGTTGATTGGTTTAGAGTATGAAAGACACCCTTTGCAAGTTGCAAGAAGAAATACATAAAATTAAAGAGAATTTTTCTCTTCACCAGAGTTGTATCAAGAGGTGATTTGACAACAAGTATGCAGGGAAAAATAAATTAAATGTGGGTGACATAGTCTTCAAGTGAGACAAATCCCAAGAAGAGAAAGGGCGTCATACTAAGTTCTAATTCCTATGGATCAGACCATTCACGGTTCACGAGAAGCTCATAAAACACGCATATCGTCTTAAACATTAAAACGAGAAGATTGACTCTCTTCCTGTTAATGGCCAATATTTAAAATAATATTTTCAGTGATGGTCTAGCGCCATGCCCTACCCTTGTACATAGTTTATTTTTTTATTTGTTTGTTTGGTTGTGTTTTGCTTATGTAAATAAGCGTCATGTATAAATGTGTTTTCTAGCTTCATTGTGTGTCGTTGAGTTGAAAAGAGTCTTGTGACACTACAAAATTTGGCTAACCTTTACTGCTCCTCCTTTTTTTTGGTTACGTCATTTGGTCAATGATGTTCTGATGGAAAATATGACTCTTGCGTAAGGAGAGCTTTGCATTGAATCATGATCTTTGTGTCCATTCTAGAAATCCTCCAGCTGCACTCAGTTATTTATGTTTCGGTGTTTTCCATGCTTATCCAATCAAGTAGAGGAGGAAAGGGGGAAAAATATAAACAATCAAACCTAAATTAGAGATCTTTATATTCTTCTCTGAAGGAACAACCTCTTATTCTCTCAATAAGTCAGGATCCCTCTTCCGTCTATGAAATGAATAAGTGCCTATGCACAATCACATACGAATATATAAATAAATAGAAATAGAAGAGAAAGGCATCTTGCATAGAGAAGTAAAGAAAGCAACTTCATTAGTGTATTGTGTAGGCTCACTGGCAGGGAAGAAATGTTGTGTTCCTATATTCAATATGTCAGGGTACTATCCAGACTCATTAGAAATGAAGAAACACTAGAGATGAAAACTATTCTATGAAAATCTAAATCTCGCGATCTATACTACTATTTCCTAATTTGAAACATTATAGTATGGTTGGTTTTACGTTTTTTGTTTGACTAAGAAAGGACAAAGGGGAATAAATTTATGGACAGCGTAAATGGGAAAACCAAAGTGGTATGAATAATAAATACTTCCAAAATAACTAGACCCTGCACAAAAAAATCAACCAAGACATAGAATGGGAATTCTACTAGTGTGTTGCCAAGTGTTTTTGCTACAACAATGCCCTCCAACATTTTGGACTTCGTCAAAATTCAAGCCTATTTTTACTTTGCATACTATCATTGCATGCATTAAGAGTTATTGAATGTGTTTTCTCTAAGTGTCTTTGTCCCATTTGCAACAAAATCAAAGTGTCATATTTAAGCATGTCAAGTATCACACAACAAAAAAAGCTAGTTGTGGTGATTTCAAGGGGTAATATTTGTGTAAATGAGTTGGCCTTACTATTTAAACATGTGTCACACTCATTTCCAAATATCTAAGAACTATTGCATAAACGTCGTCATAGTCATTGCAAAGGGTATCTTTGGTGTCGCACTTGGTGTAAGTACATCACAAAGTTGTCACATTGAGGAAAGTATGGTGTTCATGTGTTTTGGGTGATATATGTTGTGTATTCAAGTGTTCTAAGTGTGTGATAAAAATCAAGTATTGTCACTATTCACATCAGCTTCATCTGTCCCACACTTAGTCAAATCTGGAAAGCTTCCAGATCAGGAAACCTAGCCTCATCCAACCTTCTTGAATTGTGCACTTCGAAATATAATTCATCATGCCCAGCCCCTGAGCTCTAACATTCCACAATCTTTCCCTCCTTCCAAGCCTAAAATTTTCATTACGCAGTCTCAGTCTTGAAGCTCAACCCTTGAGCGAATGAGCCATGCAATTGTGTAATCACCTATCCTCCCTCTCCTTCTAGCACTGCACAATGGGTAATTTCCATCATCAAGCCCTCAACTTCGCTCCTTGGATCCTTCAACTACGCAATCCTCAAGAATGTTCTAGCTTGAACTATGCATTATGTAGTCTCAAGGCTTAGACATGACCCTTAACCTCCTGAGCTATGTAATTGGACAGTCAATGAACTTCCCCCTCAACCTACTACCCAGTTCTAACTCATCCAATGGATCATAATGCAACATCTTAGACTAGGGGTCTCATCGGACTGATGTTGTCTAGTCATGAGTGAATTGCATATGTAGATACTCTATCATTATATGGCAATATGATGGAGAGGGAGATGGAGAAAGATATCATGGTAGAAGACACCTTTGTAGCTAAAGATATAGTTTGATCAATTAGGAGAAAGAAAAGGGACATCAGTTTGCGACCACATCTCAAGACCTGATAACACTGAAGAATCCTCATCTCTACACCATATAGATGTGGAAAAGAGATCATTATCAAGAAAACACAAACCAAGTAGCAACAAGAATGGCTTGACAATTCCATGTCATCAATGTCATGTCATTTCATGTCATAAGTCATCATACACCACATCATTCTATGCATTATTGTAAATTCTTCTTTGAAATGTATTGTAAAGTGGCAATCCAAAGGACATGTATAGAATGTAAAGAATCTTGTAAAATTTGAAAAGTCACAGGGAAGTCAAACAATCATGAGGGTAGTCCAGGAGTCACAAACAAGGTGATGGATCACCCCATTTGTTATATATACATCGTCATTGTACAAGAAGATGAATTTTCACCTTGGATTGTCCCATAAGGTATCAGAGATACAAGCTAGTTCTTTTAGGGAGCAAGTAGTGGCTCCAATGCTCCACTTTTGGAGCTAGTGGTGTTCGATGTATACATGTGTCTGGAACTTTTACTTAATATATGAATCTTGATGTCCAACATGTTCTTCATGCATGGATTATGAATGTCTGTAACAGTGTTATGCGAATGTTTATGATTCATGATTACTTTCATTTGTACTAAAGTAGTTGAGCTATTTTGTTTATTTTAGTGCTTATCATATTGAGAATGTGTTGTAATGGTTGAAATGATTGTCATATCTTTGTGGACTATTATGGTGGATGTTAGAAATATTTTTCCTATTTATGAGTGTCTCTACTAGTGCATACTATTACCTCTCTCTTAGAGGCCCACCTTCTCTTCCCTCCATGGTAGAAGAACCATGACACACCTAAAACCGAACACTCACCAAGCACACGCACCTTCTTTTCAAAGAAACATATGTGATCCTCTCTCTTGCTGAAAGCTAAAGCCAAAGAAAACCTTTAAAAAATAGTAACCAAGTTGTATTCCTGATGGGGCTCCTATCCCAAACAATGTGAGGTCTAATTGGGACCACATATTGAGGAGATCCCTTTGAATATTGGTAGGTTTGTCATTGTTAGTATGTGCTCAAAATGTTTTATAGAATTATTATTGAATTACCATAATTCTTTTAGTTAAAAGGTTAGAATAGTCCCTATAGTAGCAAACATTTTGAAATTGTGATTAAATGTGGGTTTATACCATCTAAGAGAAAGTGATTTTCATCTTCAACCCTCTTAATGCCACAAACGTGACAAATTATTTTAATTGGTAATCTTTTAATAATTGTCTAATACCTTGTGTCACTATGAAGTTCATGAGAGTCTTTTTTTATATTAGTGATGTTGATTTTCTTCCTTATACTAGTCAAAATAAAGAGTCACTTTTGATTTTCTATATCAAGGTAGACACTTTTGATTTTATATATTAAGGTTTTCACATGTCCTTATAGTATTTTAAATTTCTTTTATTTCTTGAATTCATCATGTCTTTTCAGACGTTTAGAGGTATCCTAAGTATGCCATATTCATGGTCATTATAGCTTACGCTTAGCACAAGTTAACATATGTTCAGTCCCAATTGTATAATTATTTTTCCTAACTTATTTTCTTTTATGAGACAAGTTTTTCAATGTGTAATTTATTTTGATTCTATATTTTCCTTTACTATCGGTATGGTGTCCTCATCGTTTTTCACTTAAAAAAAAAATTGAGGTTCACGGTTCTTTTTTTATGTTGATGGTCTAGCTTTATGAGCTTATCGATTTCCTCTCTGATGGGTTTGATATCCAATTTATCTTATGAACCATATAGAGGTCATATCGTTATTTAACTTTTCTTCAAATTCTTTAATATTCTTCCTTGGATTATATATATGTTAAGAATTACAAATTCATTTTTATTGTTTGACTTCACAAATTCAGGGATTCAATAAATAAATAAATATATATATATATATATAATTATTATATATATGCTAAAATAGTGGGGTTAAAGAACCAACTATTATTTATAATTGTACAAATTTATTTAAATAAATTTTATAATTTGGATAATATATCAATGTATTCACATGATCATATGCATTAACATGAACATATGTATTATATTTTGCAGAAAAGATAGCATATCATTGTTATAGGCATATGAATTTTTTTGCAATCATACAATCTTTTCATAAATATAAGCTATGTATTTTAAGATTTAATTTGATTTCCTACTTTCATCTTTTTACACCAAATTCTAGTAAGTTGAGAAGGCACCTTTAGTAATACCCAATTCTCATAAGTTGAGCACATACCAAGTCAATAATTATTTTTAGTGAACAAATTGTTATTGTTCTAAATTTCCACTAAAATTAATGTGTGAGTGAAGAGTTAGCTTGTACAAGACCATTATAAACTCTTCTAATTAAAATCATGTTGATTTTTAATGGTAGCATATATATATGGATTTTAGTTGAGACAAAATGATTACAAGCTCAAGGACTGTCCTTGGTTATACCACAAGATATATAGAAGGTTCTCTACTTAGTATCACAAGTGTGTTTAAATTAGCAATTAGTTGAATTTATTAAAGATTGTCATAAAATATATCCCTATGTGTTATGTGGGACTAGTCTGAGTTGTTTTAAAGAGTGTTATTCTTCTCACCCATATTTGATTCTTGTCAGTGACGCATTAAGCCCTTATGAATATATTCTTGTATCAACCATGCACCTTAGTTTTTAATGAATGTATTGTTGTAACAACCATTCATCGTAGCTTTTAATGAATATATTGTTGTAACAACCATAAACATTATGCCTAAAAAGATAAAATACTCTATAAAATTTGGTTTTATTTAAATACCAGATTATATCCATCTTAACCCTTATCTATCAAGCACCAAGAGGGATCAAATCGCTTGAGGTGAAAACCTCTTTTTTGAGTGCAAAAATTGAGAAAATGTTTGCACCTCGTGAGATTTTATCCCTCTTAGCACTTGATAGATCTAGGTTTAAGATGGATTTAGGATGGCTATATAATATCATATAATATCTATATTTGTCTCCTTGTGTCTCTATCCAAATCCCTCTCTCTCCCCATTATTCTTTATCTCTCCCTCTCTCCTTCTCTCTCCCCCTCCCTCTCTCCCAAATATCTCTCTCTCCGCCACTCTCTCTCTCTCTTCAACTATCCCTCCCTATCTATACATCCCGCTCTTTTTCACTCTCTCTCCCCTGCCATCTACATCTATATCTCCCTCCATCGCTCCTGTATCTATCTATCTCACCTCCACAAACACACTTGGTCTCTCTCTTCATATCTATATCTCTTCCTCCCTCCCTCCCTTTGTCTCTAACTTCTTCTCTCTCCCCCCCTCAAACTGTATCTCTATATCCCTTTGTCTCTCCTTCTTTTTCTATCTATATCACCCCCTAAACATACACACTCACTCTCCATATTGATCTATCTCTCTTTCTTTCCCTTCTCCCTCTCTTGATTTTCCGTTTCTCTCTCTCTCTCTCTTACTTCCTACTCTCCTCTCTCTCTCACTTTCTCTCTGTCTCTCCGGTGTCACTCCCTTTCTCTTTCCACCATTTTCTCTCTATGTATTTATTCTTCCATCCTCTCTCTCTCCCTATCTATCGCTCTTCCTTCCTCTCTCTCCCTTTTTGTCTCACCTCCCTCTATTTGTCCCCCCATCACTTTATCTCTCTCTCTCTCTCTTTGCCCTCCAACTCTATCATTATCTCCTTCCCTCTCTCCTTATCTCTCTCTCTCTCTTCCCCTTATCTCATTATATATCTCCTCTTCTTCTCTCTCTCTTCCTACCTATCCTCTCTCCCTGACTCTCTCTCCATCTCTCATTTATCACTCCCTTTCTCTCTCTACACCTTTATCTTTATGTGTTTTTTTGTTTCCCTCCATCTCTCTACCCCTCCAGCTCCATCTCTCCATCCTTCTCTCCCTCCTCCTCTATCCCTTCCTCTCTCTCTTCCTTCATGACTCTCCTTGTCTCTCCCACCTCTATCTCTCTCCCCCAATATCTCTCTCCACCCTCACCCCTCTCTTCTGTTGGAATTATGATGCATGTGTTGTACTTGGTGGCAACCCACTTGTAGCAAGAACATCTCACTTATTTATAACTAGATGAATCTATAGAAGAGATATGAGATGTGACTGAATGCATGGGATGTCGGAAAACTCAAAGGAATCAGATGAAAGTTCTCAGTATGACAAGTTAGCTTTGCCATAAAGTCCAAAGGGGGAGATTGTTGGCATTATGAGACAAGTGCTGTCCTTGATGGAAAATCACACAGATGACAGATCATAGTGCAACAGGTCAGTAGCAAGGAATTGATGATCAGACTACAAGAATGTTTGAAAGAGTGAATTATCCTTTATAGATCTATATGTAGTTTCAGTGAAGTGAAGGCACATATACATGCAGGTTCTCTGAATGAAAATAGCATATATGCAAGTTGGTCCAAACAAAGCCGTGTATACATGCAGGTTAGACATTACCAAGTCGCATATGCGTATGCATGCACATTCATGGACAAAAATGCACGTACATGTGGGAGAAACTATTTTTGGTCCATGGTATTTAGTCCTTGGTACTTGAACCTATGTTTTTGGACCATGTTATCTCATCAGAAGTGATGGTCCCTAGGATTGGGTCCATGGTATTGATTTGTTATGGTTTTGGAACGTGGTATTGTGAAAGGCCTAAGACTATAAAAGGAGAAGAAGATCATTTTGCAATGAGATAGAGAAAGTCTTGAATATATGATGAAGTGTGAGATCCAGTACGTAAACAATGGGTTCATGATGCATTGCTTGATCTGATCTAAGGAGGAATCTCATCGGTTGATGGAGAACAAGATCTAAGGATAAATCAGGATCAAATGGTTTGGAATGAATCATCTTTATATGGTTTGATTATGGATAGACAACATCTGAATTATTGATGCATGTTTTATTGTACGCATGTTATGATTTGGGTATGACTGATGTCTGATACAGCCGTAAAGTCATGATTGAATATGTATAGATCTGTACGCGGGTTGGCATTGGCGAAAGCACGTATATACACGAGTTTGATTCATCGTAGTAGTGTATACATAATGAAGTATGATGTTTGAAGTTGCAGTTGGATTTGATTGTTATTGCAAAGTTCTGTAGTCTGCTCTATGTTCTAGTGACTTTGTTGTTGACAGGGTTTCAGTGTTTCAGTGATTCAGAAATTGATGATGCTAGTATTGATTGTTCTGTGCTTCAATGATATTGATGGGTCTAGTATGAAAATTGGATGAAATGTGGCCTTTAGATTATAGTGTTGTGGTTCAGGAATATCCAGTTTGAAAATGTATGAAATGTGGTCCCTAGAGGATGAAAGGAGATTGTAGGTCGGTGCCTACGTACTAGTAAATTAGCTAGTACAAGAGAAAAGGAGGTGGTAGCTCCCTTCCAGTAGCAGTTGGAGAACAAGTAAAGGTTGGAGCATTTTAGTAGGCCAACACCTATGTACTAGTAAGTGGATTGGCTAGTACAAGAGCTAAGGGGGTTGTAGCTCCCTTCCTGGAGAGTCTGGAGAATGAGGGAAGGTTGTAACCTTCTGCAGGTAGAAGCCTACGTACTGGTATAAGACTGCACCAGTACAGAACTATTGTAAAAGAAGTTTCTTATTAAACGAAGATAGAGATGACTTGCAACAGGTGGTTTTCACCCACATTGGGTTTCCACCTTATATCATGGTGTTCATGCGTGCTTATTGTCTATGATGATCTGTTATGTTTTACTACACCTGCTTACTATACATATGGTTAAAGAAGTTCTGATGCACTAACTAAAGATCAACATTTAATGGATTAATTGAATCATAAGTATTTTGGATATACTCTAGTTGCATTAGACACAGTTGCATATACACGCGGGTTCTCTTAATTGAAGTAGCATATATGTATCTAAGTATGGAAATGAAAAAGTTTTATTGATTTGATAATACTGATTCACCCTCCCCCTCTTTCGGTATTATTTCCAACAATTGGTATCAGAGCAGGTCCTTGGGTAGAAGCTTGATCGCTTGAAGGAGATCCATGGAACAATGGGAAAGAAGCTTAAGAAGAAAGTGCCTAAGAAGAAGAAGACATCTCAGAAGAACTATGATAGTGGGAGAACCGATTGGGGATTATGTGGAAGAAGCACTTTAGATTCAGAATCACTTCAGAATGAAGATGAACTATTAGGTATGAATTTGTTATCCTCTGGAGATATCTATCCATCTAGAGATGATGAATGTGATGGTGAAATAACTTAATTTGCTCTTATGGGTGAACAAGAAAGATATTGAATAGAGGCAGTATTTAAAGGGCTTACAGATAAAATTAGAGATCAACCAGATCTATTGAACAAAAGGGAATGTGCCTAGAAAGAAGAAACTACCAAACTTAAAGCTCAATTAGAGGAAGGAAACAAGCTAAGGAAGTTATTCAAGGACAAGGAAAATCAATGTCAAAAGCTGCAAGATGAAGTGACATCTTTAAGAAGTGAAATCAATGAAAGGAGCACAAAAATCAAGAAACTTAGAGATAGATCCAGTTACTATGAAAGTCTTGAAGCTAAGATCCACTCGCTAAAGGAAGATCTTGAAGAATCAAAGAAGTAGAATAAAGAACTACTCCAAGTACTTGAAAAACAAGAAGACGAAGTTCTTGAACTAAGACATTAGTTGGAAGAAGAAAGAAAAGTTGAGGAAAACATGATCAAGCATCATCGCGAAAGGGAAGAGCAACTTCAGGTTGAGGTAAATATTCTAAATGATAAATTAGAAGAGAAAGATAAGCTCTTACGATTTCAAGATAGTACTAAGATTTTAGATGATATTCTTAGTATTCAAAGATCTCCTACTATCAAAATTGGTCTTGGTTTTCATGAAGCTATTGAAAGTGAATCTAGTTCACCAAATAACACAACGAACTCTAATGCAAAATCTGAGATGCTCAAAAAGGAAATGAAAGGTCAACCCCGTTAACAACCAAGGAAATAAATTTTTCAAAGAAAATATTTTACTCCTCCAATGAATAATGTTGAATGTTATGTATGTCATAATCTTGGACATGTTGCAGCCAGATGCAGAAGAATAATAAGTCAATATCATCACTCAGAAACATCATCACATTCCAGGTACTTCCAAGGATGTTGTTTTTATTGCAATATGTTTGGTCACAAAGCTATTGATTGCTACAGAAGGAATATGAAACATGTAAGATGCTATGCATGTAACAAGCTTGGACATAGAGCAATGGAATGAAGGAACAAAGTATGAGCACCATACCAAAAGGAGAAAACATCATCACGCTTAAAGATATGGAAGAAGAGGGAAGTTCAGATAGAAAGATGTGGCACAACACAACACACTTAGACACAGCACAACACAGATATAACAGACTCAGGTGGAGCTGAAAGTATAAAAATTCAGTGTCCTGAATCTCATACGCAAGTTTCATAAAGGAAAGTCATCTATATACACGAGTTAGACACTGCACCGTCGCGTATATGTCACTCTGAGGAAAAGCAGTAGAGGCAAGCTCATAAAAAGGGTCTGATATGATTCAGTCCATTATTTGCTCGGTTTGATAATGATCTGTTGATGATGTGTGGAAATGTCTTGATGTGTAAAAGTGTTTTTGATCCTAAAATAATGATGTTGATGCCTTAATACTTCTTGATGATATATGCATGATCAGATCTGACAATAAACAAAAAGGCACAGGTTCAGGGGGAGCATATGCTTCTAAAGATGGATTTTTGGCATTATGGTTAGTAGTCCTTGGTGATGATGCTTATATGGCTAAGAGATATATCTTTCTATGGTTATGAGTTGTCCATGACAAAATCTCATATGTTTCTTGGGGTTACATAGTTGATGTTCAGATTAGATTTGTGATTGATTCTATGATAATGCATATATGGTGCTTACATGATGATCTTCATAAGGATAAGGAGAAGTAAAAATCTTGAATACGCATCTTCTTTACTTGATGATGAGTCACTCATATGCTGTTGTCATCATATGCACAAAGATCATATAATACAGTTATGATGCAGGCGCTCACATGGATTGATGTTGTCTTGATACATAGCGTTGGATATATGGATGATTACTCAAAGTTGCATTGTTGGATACATGATGATGATGAGTTATTACCTATATGATGATAGGTTGATACTTACATATGTTGATTAATGCAGATATTCCCAAAGTGATGCTACTAGAGTGATGCTACTTGGATCATGTAGATCTTGATGTTGGTGAGATGACTATGGTGTTTTACACATATGATATAATGTGAATGATTTTATGATGATATTCAAAAGGATGAGTTGATATCATTCCTTGTTATAGGACATTTACAGGTTACTGATTTGAAAGTGGTTGTACGCGAGTTTCTTAAGGAGGATCCATGTATATATGCATGTTTCTCTGGATATAGTCGCGTATATGATATTTTGAAGAAAATGAATGGGCCAAAATCAGGATGAGAAGAGTCTGATAGAGACCATCTGGCACAGATGGCACAGGCATAGAGGGAGAACATGATTGTTGCTCTAGATACTGTTCACAAATGCTTATGGAGCAGATCATACATTGTGTTGATGACTATCATGGTCTTATTTAGATGTTTGGTCTAATGTAAAGGTGATATCAAGACTCATGATGTAATAGTGTGTCTCTATCTATTGTAGTCATTTGATGAAATCTCCTCTGATGTAATTTGTACCCCCTTTATGCATAGGAAGGATGATGAAATATTTCAGTCATGTATTTATTTTATTATCAAGGTCATGTAACGGCCTATGTTGGTTTCCCCACTATGCCTGGGATGGATGATGTTATACTCTTATGTTATCATGTGTAAAACTTGATGTATCCCCACTTGGTTGGGTAGATGAGTCAATTCCCACTTGGTTGGGAGATGGATGTATGTATGAGTCCTTAGTAATAGGAAGGTCAGTTATGATAGAGTCATGTTCTTCTTGTAGAGCATTTTTTTGCAGACCTTGCTTACAGTCAGGGGGAGCATGAACAACACTTTTAAGCTGAAAAAAGTTTTCAACATGTACTTGGAAGGAGCATGGAAAGATTGGTACACCTTGGCATATACAAAGAGGGAGCTCATTCAGATATTTCAGCAGGTACTCAGGGGGAGTATAGTCAGCAGAATGATTATCAAGGAAAGAGATTATCTTGGTTTGCCCTTTTCCCTTGATGTCAAAGGGGGAGTGTGATTTGGTGTTGTTGCCATCAAGTCCAAAGGGGGAGATTGTTGGCATTATGATGCATGTGTTGTACTTGATGGCCACCCACTCATAGCAAGAATATCTCACTTATTTATAACTAGATGAATCTTCAGAAGAGATATTAGATGTGACTGAATGCATGGGATGACGGACAACTCCAGGGAATCAGATGACAGTTCTCAGTATGACAAGTTAGCTTTTCCATCAAGTCCAAAGGGGGAGATTTTTGGCATTATGAGACAAGTGTTGTCCTTGATGGGAAATCACATAGATGACAGAACATAGTGCAGCAGGTCAGTAGCAAGGAATTGATGATCAGGCTACAAGAAAGTTTGAAAGAGTGAATTATCCTTTATAGATCTGTACGTAGTTTCAGTGAAGCGAAGGCACGTATACACGTAGGTTCTATGAATGAAAATAGTGTATACGCAAGTTGGTCCAAACAAAGCTGCGTATACATGTAGATTAGACATTACCAAGTCACATATGCATATGCACACACATTCAAGCATGAAAAGGTGTGTACATGTGGGAAAACTTATTTTTGGTCCGTGGTATTTAATCCTTGGTACTTCAACCTATGGTTTTGGACCATGGTATCTCGTCAAAAGTGATGATCCCTAGTATTGGGTCCATGGTATTGATTTGTTATTGCTTTGGACCATGGTATTGGGAAAGGCCTAAGATTATAAAAGGAGAAGAAGATCATTTTGGAATGAGATAGAGAAAGTCTTGAATATCTAATGAAGTGTGAGATCCAGTATGTAGACAATGGGTCATGATGCATTGCTTGATATGAGCTAAGGAGGAATCTCATTGGTTGATGGAGAACAAGATCTAAGGATAGATTGGGATCAAATGGTTTGGAATGAATCATCTTTATATGGTTTGATTATGGATAGACTAGATCTAAATTATTCATGCATGTTTTATTCTACGCATGTTGTGATCTGGGTATGGTTGATGTCTGATGCAACTGCAAAGTCATGATTGAATATGTATAGATTTGTACGCAGGTTGGCTTTGGCGAAAGCGCATATATACGCGGATTTGATTCATCGTAGTAGGGTATACGTAATGAACTATGATGTTTGAAGTTGCAGTTCGATTTGGTTGTTATTGTAGAGTTTTGTAGTCTACTCTGTGTTCTGGTGACTGTGTTGTTGACAGGGTTTCAGTGTTTCAGTGATTCAGAAGTTGATGATGCTAGTATTGATTGTTTTGTGCTTCAAACATATTGATGGGTCCAGTATAAAAATTGGATGAAATGTGGCCTTCAGATTATAGTGTTGTGCTTTAGGAATATCCAGTCTGAAAATGTATAAAATGTGCTCCCTGAAGGATGAAAGGAGATTGTAGGTCAGCGCTTACATACTTGTACATCAACTAGTACAAGAGCAAAGGGGGTGGTAGCTCCCTTCCAGTAGTAGCTGGAGAACAATTAAAGGTTGGAGCGTTTTAGTAGGCCAACACCTACGTAATAGTAAGTGGATTGGCCAGTACAAGAGCTAAGGGGGTTGTAGCTCCCTTCCTGGACAGTCTGGAGAACAAGAGAAGGTTGTAACCTTCTGCAGGTAGAAGCCTGCGTACTGGTATAAGACTGCAACAGTACAGAACTGTTGTAAAAGAAGTTTCTTATTAAAAGAAGATAGAGATGACTTGCAGCAGGTGGTTTTCACCCACATTGGGTTTCCACCTTATATCATGGTGTTCATGTGTGCTTCTTGCGTGTGATGATCTATTCTCTTTTACTACACCTGCTCACTATACATATGGTTAAAGAAGTTCTGATGCACTAACTAAAGATCAACATTTAATGGATTAATTGAATCATAAGTATTTTGGATATACTCTAGTTGCATTAGACACAGTTGCATATACACGCGGGTTCTCTTAATTGAAGTAGAATATATGTATCTAAGTATGGAAATGAAAAAGTTTTATTGATTTGATAATA
>APFE031072739.1:101380-129246 GCA_000404065.3 Pinus taeda
ATTGTATTTAAGAAAGCATCTAAATTAAAAAAATCTCAATTGGTGGTAAATATTAAACCTATATTTGGAATGATCATATCAAAGAAAATACAATAATGAAAAACTAGAAAGAATCATGTTTTATCATTGTTAATCGTTTTTCTTACTATAATCCCTTAGATCATTGATTAAGATGGATTTCTGCTAGTTCTTAATAATATTATTTATATTATATAAATTTCCTATATCTATATATAAAAGTATTCTCATTTTCAATTTTATTAAAACCTTCATTTAATTTCAATAGGAATACTTTTAGTAGTTGTGAGGATAGAGAGTTTAGATATATCTAAAAAGTAAAAAGCAGTTTTCTCTTTTAGATTTAATTAAAGAAATGTTACAAAATAAAATTAAAATAAAATATTATTGTGAAATAAGTTAAGATTTTTTGGGCATATGGTATTGATAAGCCATGGTATTGTGACAAAGAATAGCTACAAGTTAATAATATTCATGAAAAGAGGGGGTGAATATTCATGGTTAAGAATATTGTCATATTGTTATAGCCTATTTACAAGTTAATAATATCCATCGTAAAGAGGGGATGAATATTCATGGTTAAGAATGTTGTCATATTGTTATAGCCTATTTACAAGTTAATAATATCCACGGTAAAGAGGAGGTGAATATTCAAGGTTAAGAATCATGTCATATTGTTATAAAATATCTTGATTGTGCAATAGGTTATGGTTTTTGTTATGTGGTATGTGGTATTGTAGCAAAGCCTATTTACAAGTTAAGAATATCCATGGTAAAGTGGGTAAGAATATCCATGATTAACAATCTTGTGATATTGTAATTATTAATTTTTTATGTGCTTATTAATTAACTTTATATATTGTTATGAAATCATTAGTTTAATTTATTAGGTAAAATATATCTTATGTTATATTTTTAAATGTGATATGTATATTATGACTTTCTTTTATCTAAAAATTTGTTTGTAATTTTATTAATGAAAACAAAATCAAAATATAACAAATAAAATTTTATTATTTTTGTATTTTTATTATTCATTGAAACAACATTTAAATTTTTTAACATTTTACTTATTAATTTTTTTTTTTTTATTAATAATTGAGTTAAAATTTAATTTTTTATCCTCATCCACCAGCTCTAGATAAATGGTAATTAGGTACTCTTTTAAAACACTCCTTGGTGACACTCTTTTATGTGAAGTCACGGGTTCAATTCACTACCCCAGTAAAGATAATACATTAAACATGATAAAAATATAGTCCCTCCAATTCAATTTTTTTTTTTCTAAAATATTTATTTAAAAAAAAACATGTGAATGTATCAACACTACAAAACTATTTTTTCGTAAAATTAAAAAATTGTTTTCAATTTCTTTGATTTCGTGATTCGGTAGGAAATTTTCATTAAATCCAAAAAAAGGAACTATTAACCAACACAAACAATTTTGAAATATCCCCCAAACCAATAAAACTTTTACATTCTACTCCACACGTAACGAAAAGGAAAAAATGGTTATGTTTTGATTTATTTTAGGTAAATATCTTTGATAATGGAATTTGGTTCGTATCACTTTTTAATGGTCGAAAATTTTATACTAATATATGGAATTTATTCTATCTTCCACATGGTTAACTTCATCTAAATTTAAAAATTCGCCGTAATATCCGAAAATAGGATGCTACTTATAGTGTGGGTCGAAGGATAAATTAAAAAGGGGCATAAATCATGGCATATCATATATGTTTATTGTTTCCAAAAATTACACCAAACAATAAGGAGATGCACATGTTTATGAGTCCATGTTCGGCTAATTATGGTCAGCACTACGGTATATATTTTACACCAAACAATAAGGAGATGCACATGTTTATCAGTCCATGTTCGGCTAATTATGGTCAGCACTACGGTATATATTTTCCATAAAAAGTAATGAGTATTAGAACCATGTTTGGCTAATTATGGTCAGCAGTAAGGTATATATTTTCCATGAGTATAAAAAATAACGAGTATTAAACCCCTTTAATTTAAATTAATGTAATTTATTGGTTCATATATATATATATCTATAAGAATTGTGTTTGGAAGGTAAAATTATATTTAATTTACATAAAATATAATAATTCATTTTAGATATTGTTTATTAATATTATTATTAAAATTATATTAATATTTATTCGAAGTTTTATAATCATTTTTTAGAATTATCTTTAATTACAATTAATGATTTTTTTTTATTCTGATATTATTTTGTTCCATTAATTAACTATGATTTTAGATTAACATGATGAGATTATTTTTGTGTTTCAATATTATTATTATTATTTTTAAGTGGAAAAAATTATTTATATTATACAAATCATTGTTTGGCTAGTTGCAAATATACGAGGAAGTATATTGTAATTTCAAAATTTCTATCATTTTTTTCTTATCTAAAAGATATGAAAAACTTTCCTATGCTGAGCTACAAAAATGGGACTGAACAAAAATGAGTTTTCTGTAAGTATATAACTTAGAAAATTGCCTCAACAGAACACAACATTTACAAAATATAAAACAACTTATTGATAAAACAATCCTTGATGACTATAAAGGTCTTGCACTCGAGAGGAGGCTCATTAATGACTATGAATTATTATTGAGGGGATAATTTGGATGCTCTTGACCTCCATGCATAACATAGACCTCTTTTAGTTGCCACAAAGCCTCTATGGACTCCCATTTCCCATTGGGCTGATTTACATTGGGTTGAATTAATTTTTGAGTTATTAAAATCCATTGAACGATAGTTGATGGCCTAAGTTAGCCACTGCTACCCAATTCTCCTGCTTTTAATTTGCATTCATCATTAGCTAGTTTGTTTCTTTCTTTATTATGGTCCCATAATACATGAAAGTATGCAATTGATGTAATGTATTCTGTCATTTTCCGTGCTTTATGCATGATGCTTTGGAGAGATTTTTCCTTTGGCATTGAGCTTTTAACTAAACATTGCAAAATAAGGTGGGAACCTACCAAGATTGTGAACTCTTTCACCTACTTTTCTTTGGAAATCAAGAGATCTTGCTAAATAACATGATTTTCTATTTCATTATTTTTCATATGACCAAGTCCCCATTAGTATCTGAACACTTTATCATCCTCAGGGCCATAGAGCGCCTCTCCCCTCCTACCACCCTTTGTGTTTTCATATTATACTAATTTCAATATTATAATATATATATATATTATATATATAGACACACGTATGTGTATGTAAAAAACAATATATATATATTTTATATGAGAATTATACAAAAAATTATTCATTCTCAACAATAAAATTTGAAGCTATTAAATAAAATTGTATCATGTTGAATTGAACCACAACTCACAATCATTTCTCTCAACAATCCAAAATAAACTTAATTAACCAATATTAAATATAATAAATTTGAAAAATTTTTTAATTAAAATTATTAGTTTTATATCATTTTAATAGAAATTATAATTAATCATATTATTTATAATTAGAAATATTTATTTTTATATCATATTAATTAGAAATATAATTAATATAATTAAGATATTTCAAAAAAAAGTTACATTGATGTTCGTTATGATTACACCGTGAAAAACATGATTGTAAATTGATAAATATATATAATAATACAATTAAGTTATTTCAAATAAAGTTGAACATTGATGTTAGTTATCATGACTCTGTGTGAAAAATATGATTGTAAATTCATAAATATATATATAACAGCAAGATTCGATTCTGTGACTCATTATTTTGTTCCCATAACCATGCACGGATGAGGTTGATGGGTGGAACGGGGCCTGTCTCTCTCACCCTATTGCCATCATCTTACAAACATAGAGCAGAGCCCCCTGTAATTGTCCAAAAGCTCATCGAGATGTGATTTTCTTAGACAATGTGATCAGTACGTAGTTTAAACATGGTTATGTTTTCACTTGGAAAATAAGAAAATTATCAAATCTGCGCGAAATTTTTGAAGCTATCTTTTTTGCTTAGAAATTAATAGCAATTTTTTTCGAAAATCTAAGTTACCTCAGCCTGCCCCAAAAATTGTGAATGATGAATTCAATTCCCAAAGAAAGACCCGAAGCTACGATTTTCTTGCAATCAAGTATTGAGTAAGTTATTATTTCGATTTTTCTGGGATGCAAATATTGTTTATGAATAGAACTCCGGCTTTGTTTTGAACTGTAACTAAGAAAGTGAAAGGTAACACGGGATTTTTTATTTCTGCCTGGTCACTGGGCTTACAATGTTCGACTTCGTTTTTAAAATTGGTTCCTCGTCAGACGGTGACCCAAGATTTGTTTTTACTTTTTGGTGGTGTATGAGTGGTTTCGACATGTCTCTTCTCACTGGGATATGAACACTGTTATCATAATTGGACTTGGGAGATCTAACAAGTATGCTTAAATTTCAGCTTTATTTCTGCAAAATGGGTGAATAGACATGAAATCGATTTTCTTCTTGTTATAGACATATTTGGGTACTGCAACCCCAATCACATATGTCCATAAACCGAGGGCTTTTAAGTCCCTAAAAGTGTTATTTTATACCCTGAAAGAGCAAGGTTAGCTGATTACATCATCTCCCATAAGTTCTCTATGAAAAACTGGTCAAAACTGGTTAAAACTGGACCATACAAACTACTCAGTGCTAAGAGTGTGATACATCTCACCTGCCACATGCAAAAAGTGCAATGCAAATTGAAAAGCCCTTCTGTGGGGCGCGATGAGCGAGAGTAGACAAATGGCAGAGACAGTTAGCTAGGTGGAAACCGAGAAAACCTTCTAGAAACTGCCCATTTGTCACTTGCCTCTCTGAATTCGCCTAGGTATGAGTAAGAGATCGTGAATGTCCAAATGGAAAAAAGAACTATCAAAGAAATGACACTAATCAATAACCCAGAGGCTGACTCACCCACCTGCAAACATCTATATATGGATCCCTCATCCTAGAGATCCAAAGGCTGAATCTTGTATTTTGTAAGGAAGTGTTATTGGTTTCTTTATAAAATATCACAATGTTGGGTGATCTAAGCTTTTCATGAGGTGAAGAAGGGCTTTCATGCTGGGAGGATGACGCTGGGTCAGATCAATGGGTTGTAATCCTCTCTTCTACTCTTTCTATCAATAAAGTGATTTGAGTTTTCCTCCATATTCTTGTATGTTTGAGTTGATATATGCATTTCTGTGGTCAATATATATTTGATCCTATATTGTTTATGATTGTAGATCTCTATTCTTTGATGCTATTATGTTGCTTTGACTTTACAGGTTTTCTTTGAAGTGGGACAAGCGAGGAAGGAGCAGCGAAGATCTGTCAAAGAGGAGAGGAAACAAGCAAGGAGCTAAGCGAAAGACTGAGGTTGGTACTCTCTTCTTCTCTCTCATCTACTTCTCATAAAGGAAAGCACAAGTGACTTTAGTTTGTTTGTTTCTAAGATAGCTACCCGTCTTAGTGGGACTAGTAGCTCTGAATGGACACTACTTTTCCCGATAACAAAATGGCGACTCCGCTGGGGAGCGAATAGCTTGTTTGCTTGTTTATATTTGTTTGCTTTATAAACCATAGACGGAGCCTGAAGTTAAGCCAACTAGCTTCGAACTGCATTTTCTATGCAAGTGCAAAGTAGATTAATGTCGCTTCAGTCCATTTCTGAGTTTTGTTTATACATTGAACAATTGATTTGCAAACATCCTAATTTCCCTAGTGGTGACTCAAGTAACCTCATTAGATCAGCCCCTATGATTTGTATTTACTGACTATCATTAGCTTAGCCTAAATCCCTGAACTAAGCTGCAAACTATGACCAGAAACCAAGTTAAAGTCTCATCCCTGGACCATCACACTGTCTCCTTTTAACAATCTGGATGCATCACACCTCCCGTGTGTAGTAGGCAAGATTCATCCCTATTTCTGTGTGTTACAAGTGTGATGATCAGATAAGACTGTTTCTGCCTCTAGATTTTGGTTTTTCTTCACTCTCTTCATCTTTATTCAGGAGTTTTGTTCTCTGTGATCAGTATACCACTGTTAAAACTCCCTTCCTCTGCATTATTTAGCCTACATAGTACAAAGAATTGTGAATGTTTTTATGTATTTTTTGCCATTTACAGTTCTCCTTTACAAACAGTATCTTAATCGAATTGTCGTCTCTTGATTTGAAAGTGTCACAAGTGTCATTTTCAGTCAAAGAAAAGAATCCTACTCTTCTTGATGGTCGATTGCACTGTCACTCTTGTATTTGATTTGAATTTATAGTATTACAAGTGTCGAAAGCAGTTTTCAATTCAAAATCGCAAAGAGTCGTCCTTGTCTTCCTTTCGTCTTTTGAAAATAAAATTGTTAGTACTGTCACTTTGAAAAGATAATTTAGATTTGTACTTAGCATTTTTCTCGTCATTCAAACATTAAGAAAGTATAAAACAAATACATGCATGTGCATTTACATTTAGACTGCTCGTTGATTTTGATTTAGGACAGTGCATCTAGTGTGTGCTCTCTGCTCTATGTTGGAAGAATCTCACTTCTCTTTCCTTAGTAGCTAGGTTTTTCATTGCAAAAAGAAGAGTAAATTAATGTTTATTATATTAGATTGCATATTTAGGAATTGTATATCTACATAATGCGATGAACCTCAAAGGAAAACTTTTTAAGAAAGATCAACTTTAAAATAAATTCAATGAACATAAAAATTCTTTGGAACCTAACACAAAACATTTAGAAGTCTAGGCTAAAGACGTATTCCGGCATCGTAAAGCCTGGTAACTATCAATTTCATCGTAGGTTGGGGATTCCTCCTCTTTGAGATGACAAGTGCCAGTACAGACTTGTGCTCCCACATACCGTCGAGTATATATTGGGAGACCACAATAGGCTATATCCTTTATTCTTAGGAAGTTGTGTCTGCCGCCTTATCGATCACAATGCACTGAACACAACATTTGAGAAGATTGACTGACATACCATAAAGAGTATTCTGAAGTTTTGTGATTCGTTTGGTAATCCCTCTGTCTAGATTTTCAGAGTAGTCACTTTCATTCCATTTCAGACTTCTTAAAAGAAAAGGTCCATCTAAGCACTTGTCACTTCAGGCTCATTAAAAATCGAAGGCGACTAGAGTCATCTTTAGCTTTTTCTCGACTCTTAAAAACTGAAAAAGCAAGTTGTGTCAAAGCGTCTAAAATTCATTTAATTCAGAAGCCCATATTCCCCTTTTTTTTTGAGTTGATCAAGTAATCTGCAATCGTGGAAGAAAGTCAATCGAAACCCCATCGTTCACAGAGACTAATGAGTCAACCGTCTTTGACTCTGGAAACGAAACTATTCCAGGTTAAGTGAATGTATTTAACTGGGTCAAATTACCCTGGTTTTCTTAGAACTTGTGTTCCAATGTCCTCAGAGATTGCAATTACTCCAACCATTCATGGTATCCTAGCCTCTACAGAATAAGTTCTGTAGTAACAAGAGGACATTAGAACTGATCCTAGTGTAACGGTAAACACTTCTATTTCTGTACCGACTCCATCTAGGGTTGATTCGGAAGTTGTTACCCCTCCAGCATCTGGCGCTGCATTGTCAACACCTTCTTTGACACCAGAAATATTTTACGGACCTGACAGTCTACCTCTCCCACCTAGACTGATTGCTATAGAAGAAATTACGGAGGATCTTCCATCCAGTACTCCATTGCATTTTGGAACTGGGATCCACCTATATCCTTCTACTTCAGAAGATAGTTTGCCTTCATTGCAAGTTCCTGTAGAATTGCCACGAAGTCTTTTGGATAGACTCGATATGTCTGGACAACCGTCGACATCTAGGACTATGTCATCTGAAGCAACAGCAACAGAACCTCCTGCTGCTACTCCAATGATGTGTGGTGGTGTACCATCTATCCCAACTAGCTCTCAACCACCAGAGGAAGTCCACCCAGGGACTGTTTTGACAGTATGGTCTGTTCTCATTTGTTCATCCAGAATAATATTTGGAATTTCTTATGTTGAGTCTCAGCAAATTGATCCTTCGGAACAGTATCAATTTCGGCAGTGTGGTCTCCAAAGGCCCATCTTTCCTTTGAACACTAGATTGTCGCCGTATGGGGGGCAGTATGCCCTTTCATTGTTCCCTCTGGGAGAACAACCATGTAGGAGTTCACAATAGAATTCAGGTCAAGTTGGAATCACATCTAGTGGTTGCGTGCCAATACTGCCTCAATAACCAAGGGTTGTATACTCAATGCAACCAAGTATACTTGTGTCGAATATCTCCACTACACTGGCTATTGTGACAGTGTCGCAAGTACAATCGTTGCCTATTGTATGCCAACCTTAAGTTTCTCAGGTCGTAATACAATAGCCTCTTGCCTCCACGACACAACCAAAATCACCGATTAGTGGCTCCATAACTAGGGTGACTCAAGCTCAAACATGTACTATTACCCGTCATCTTGATCAGACAACTAGTATTGGACAACAACAAATGGCTTCACAACTATGGCTGGTACAATATCAACAACCACAATTCCAACAATCTTACTAAGGACCTGAGCGAAAAAGCTTTGTGGGTAATGGGCAGCCATATATTCAAAATGGTCAACATCAATCATATCATAATGGTTATGCCCATCAACCTTACCAAAGTTATCAGCATCAAATACATTATGCTGGTATGCAAAGACCCACTACTCAGGCAATCCCATCTTATCCTTGGTATGCTTTGCCGAACTTGAATCAACAGTCGCCCTTCATGGCAACTTTAGAGTTTCCAGATCTAAATCAATTAACAAACGATCCAATTGCTTATGCCCCTTGGTGGCTGACGATTCCTCATAAACATCCGTCAGATATTCCTAAATTTAATGGAAATCCAAGTGAAGACCCATCGAATCATGTGATTACCTTTCATCTATGATGTTCGTCCAACATTTTTAATGATGATTCGATTAGGCTTCACCATTTTCAGCAAACGTTAATTGGTTCAGCAGCAAAATGGTGCATCGAATTTCCTAGAGCTTCATTCAATAACTTCAGCACCCTTGCCAGCACCTTTTAAACCCATTTTTAGTTACCAATAAAGTATGAAATAGGAACAGAGCTTCTTACCAATTTCAAACAAACGACAACCACTCACATATCTAATCATATTCATGAGTGGTGATGTTGTCGTAGAATGGTGAAAACATATGTTCCTGATCAGCTACTAGCTGAATGGTTTATTAAGTTATTGTTACCTTCTATTATAGAAGATGTGGCAAAGGGAGGGGTCGTCACTGAACAACAAGTCATTTCTCATGTTCAATATGTAGACTTGATTTATACTCAGTCTGGCACGCTCTACAACAAAATCCCTGATGCTCCTAGACCGGAGTTTTACGTTCCTCCTCCTCCTAAATTAAACAAAGACTCTCATGCCGGCGATGGCGTGATAGGAACGACTAGCACAAAAACTGCAAAGGCTAAATCAAAGAAAGTCTGTATGGTTTCTAGTCAAAATGCAAATGAAGAACTTCTCACCTCGGAGGTTAATGCCGTGTCGACCGAGAAAGGCAAAGAAATGAAGAAGCCAGGAGGCAAGAAGAAAAACAAAGGGAAAAAGAAGAAGCAGGATGAGTCGTCTCCTGAAAAATCTTCTGCAAACCCTTATAGGCAAAGGAAACCCCCTTCAGGGTGTTAGATATGCGATGAGGATCATTGGACGAGAGATTGTCCACATAAATCTAAAGTTAAGAAGCTCTTTAAGAGTTCAAAAACCTCAATGGTATTGACTGATCTGTTTCCAAACCCGAGAACTAATCTGTTTGCTAGTGACAATGGGTCCCCATCCCAAGTGCTTATGTTATCCATTTCAAAATAGCAAAATAATACTTTGATATCGACAAGGAATAAAGATTATGGGAATCCACAGCTGTCGAACAACAAGGCGACTGATCAACCTAGTAGTTTGACAACAACTTCGACCGAGGTTGTGCAACTCATCATTGCTGAGCTAACGATAAAGCCGCCAAAGGGAGTAGTACACAAATCGACATTTAATCCTCATGTCAGAGCAGCACAAAATTATAATATAGTAGAGGACTTGGCCCAATCGCCGTTTGCTATGTCGACACTTGAGGTACTACAAAATTGCCCCTCCCAAAAGCAGGCTCTATTATCAGCAATAGGTGGGATTGACCCATCAGATTCCAATCTTGTAGCCTTTAATCATAAAGGATATGAACCTCAGTGACCAACTCAACTTCCTCTCCTCATTCAAGTTAAATCCCTCAACAAAACTTTTCATTGAACAATTATTGATGAGGGGGCATCTACATGTATTATGTCAATGAGTTGCTAGAAAACATTAGGCTCACCACCCTTGTCATGATCGTCAACGACATTAAAAGCATTAAATGGATGGATATACACTCCATACAGGATTTTAAGTAACTTGCAAGTTGAACTAGAGGGAAAAACAGTAGAAGTTCACATTGAAGTTATCGATGGAAACCTCGATTACAACATCCTACTAGGAAGGCCCTGGATTTCTGCTATGGTTGCTACTGTGTCGACATACTTCAGAAAGATTGCATTTCCTTTTCAAGGAGGGATTACAATCGTCAACGACGTTAGAAGCATTCGATGGATGGATATAAACTCCATACAGGATTTTAAGTAACTTGCAAGTTGAACTGGAGGGCAAGACCGTAGAAATTAATGTTGAAGTTATCGATGGAAACCTCGATTACAACATCCTACTAGGAAGGCCCTGGATTTCTGCTATGGTTGCTATTGTGTCGACATACTTCAGAAAGATTACATTTCCTTTTCAAGGAGGGATTACAATCGTCGACCAACAAACCTTTCTCCCAAATAGTTCACAAGTTATGGGAAGCATTCCGATGATCCACGGAAGCTCTCAGTTGCTTCAAAATATTGGAGTAGGCCTACTAAAAGGCCCTACATTGATGGGTACTTTTTCGCTACCACCTCCAAATAGTCTGGCGGAAGTGGCCACGGTGGGAAACTGCAATATGGTATCTTCTATTCAGAGGATGCCCGAACATGATGTTAGCATGGATCATTGCGAAGTATTGCCTCCAAGCCCAATAGAAATATTGTGGCAATCAATGTTTACGGCATGGGAGGCAAACCCAAATCAACTCTCATCGAGCGTTTGGATAGATAGGTCTAAGGAATATGGTACCTCTTCAGATCCTTGGTCACATGTACATTCTACAGACGAAGGAATTGTTCAGTCAATGATGATAGAGGGGGCACCATGGGAAGATTACCACCATTGTTCCCATCTTCCAAATTACAAAGAAGATTGTTCTAGCGACCTTAATCATGCTTCAGTTTTTTATTTCCTATCAAATACTCTAAATATAGTGGATTAAGAGAGAAACCTATCCAATATTGAAGAAACTATCGCCATAATTAACTCAACCAAACTAGATGTTGTAGAGAATATTCATGTGGGCAAGTCTTGTTCTTCATCAGAACTAGAAGTATATTACACTATCTTTCGCGAGTTCAGAGATGTCTTTGCATGGTCATATGAAGAAATGATAGGCATTGAATCGAGCATAGTTAAACATGAAATTAAGATGTATCCAGATGTCAAACTAATGCGACAACGACCTCGGTAGGTGCACCCGAAGAAAGCCACTGCCATCAAGGCAGAAGTTGAAAAACTTTTCCATGCTGGTTTCATTTACCCGGTTCCTCTAATCGATTGGGTATCAAAAATTGTTCCTGTGATGAAAAAGCAAAGAACGATTAGAGTGTGTGTTGATTATAGGGATGTAAATCAAGCTTGTCCAAAGAACAACTACCCTACACCCTTTATCAACCAAATAATTGATGAATGCGTCGGATGTGAAACCTTTTCATTTATGGATGGATTTTCCGGATATAATCAAATAAATATCCTCCCATATGACCAGTCAAAGACTACATTTATTTGTCCATGGGGCACATTCGTGTACCAAAAGCTACCTTTTGGTTCAAAGAATGTAGGGGAAACCTTTCAGAGGGCAATGAATTATGCCTTCCAAGACATCAAGAACATCATTCAACCACACCTCGACAATCTTCCGACTCATTCGCGAAGGCGGACCGATCATCCACAGCATTTGAGAGCAATATTTCTACGTTCCTGACACTACAAGATATGACTCAATCCACACAAGTTTTTGTTTTGTGTCGGTTCTAGTCATTTACTTGGCTTTGTAGTTTCAAAGTACGGGATTTGCCTCGACCCGTGTAAGGTTCAGGCAATCATCGATCTGCCTCCACTTTCAAATTTGCTTCAGATTCAGAGACTCCAAGGGAAAGAAAAATTTCTAAGGAGGTTCATTCCAGTTACGCTGAACTTGCTAAAGGTTATACGAGTCTATTGAAAAAAGAAGTACCCTTCAATTGGGATCAGGTTGCACAAGCTCCCTCTGATGCTCTAAAGGAATCCCTAATTAAAGCATCATTAATGTATGCTCCTGATTATTAACAAGATTTTGACCTGTATCTGTCTGTAGCAGATATGACCATCGCAATGGTTTTAGTTCAAGAAGACAATGGATTCGAACATCTTATCTATTATTTAAGTCGAAACTTAAATGATACAGAAAGCAAGTACTCCTATGTTAAAAAGCTGGTTGTCGCAGCTGTTCAAGTAGTACAGAGATTTCGACACTACGTCCTCTTTCGAAAAACTACCATTTTGTCAGATTGCAACTCAATGACTTACATCTTGTCGCAACAGTTGCTTGGGGGAAAATATTTGAAATGGATAGCAATTTTGCAAGAGTTTGATTTGGAATTCGTAAAATCCAAATCAAAGAAAGCCCTGGTTTTCGTGGAGTTACTATGTGACTTCCCATCATCATCCAACGATTCAACATCTAAAGAAACAACCATAGATGAATCTTTGTTTATGATATCTTCAAGCGATCCATAGTATGGAGATATAACCATATATCTCCAGACCCTAACATATAGGTCTAATAGCTCTCGCTCAAAAGAACAAAATAATCGATACCAAGCAAAAGACTACATGATCGTCGATGATACACTTTACCATTGGGGTATCGATACAATTCTACCAAGATGCCTCACCCATGAGGAGGCCAAAAAAGTCCTAAATGATTGTCATTCAGGCGCGTGTCAGGAGCATCAATCTAGTTATGCTATGGCACAAAATATTTTACAAGCAAGATGCTTCTGTCCAACAATGTTCAAGGATTGCATAACCACAGTTAGAAGTTTCCATGCTTGTCAAATCTTCGACCACAAAACAAGAATACCGCCCGCACCTCTGCAGCCAGTAGTTGTTGTTGGGCCATTCACCAAATCGGGCATATATTTCATGACATGTAACCCGACCTCGGCCAGGGGGCATGGGTATATCATAGTCGCAATTGACTATTTTACGAAATGGGCCGAGGTGATACCTACATTAAACAACAACGGCAAAACGGCTGCTCTTTTCTTTTTCAATCATGTAGTCTCCAGATTCAGTTTTCCACAATCTATTGTCACAGATCATGGATCACATTTCCGAAGTCACATGATGGTCAAGTTGGCTGCCAAATTAGGACTGTCCCATGACAACTTTACTCCGAATTATCGTCAAGCTAACGGGAAAGTTGAGGCAATCAACAAAGTCCTAAAGCACATGCTTCAAAGGATGATTGGAGTCCATAAACAACATTGGCAGCTAATTCTGTACTCAGCCTTGTGGGAATACCGGACATCGGTAAGAAATGCGACCGGGTTTACACCCTTTCAGCTGGTGGATGGCCTGGAAGCAATATTACTAGTGCAGTGCGAAATCTCGTCCCTCAAGCTCGCAGTCGACCATCTCCCCAAAAATTCAGAAGAGGAGGCTCATTTCTTGGAATTAATCCAACTGGATGAAACCCTTCGTAATGCCACCTTGGCTAATGAAGCCCATAAGAAACGAGTCAAGGCGTAGTTTGACAAGAATGTCAAACCCCATATCTTCTTAGAAGGTGACCAGGTCTTACTTTATGACCAAGAATCGGATAAATTGGGAACAGGTAAGTTCCAGTCTTTGTGGATGAGCCCCTATATTGTTAAGTGTGTGTTAGGAAAAGGGGCCTACAGGCTAGTAGATTATGATGGGATTCCACTGTCGCAACCCCGAAATGGGTTGTACCTTAAGTGTTACTATGCTTAACTCAGTATAGTAACCTCTTCATATGATTTTGTTACATTTATGTTTTCACTAAGAGTGATCGTTTGGTTAGGTAATCCGCTTTTACATTTGTTGCAGATGTCAAACCTATTGGAGTCATTTGTTGGATACACAAATGGAGCGAGTCGTAGTTCATGGAACCTATCTTTTGCAGCATGGGCCATCTTTGATCCAAACGGCGAATTAGTAAGTTTTAGAGGGCTATGTATTGGTTGATCGACGAACAACATCGCTGAACACAACGCGTTGATAGAGCTCCTCTATGATGCCATCGCACATGGGATACGCCGACTTGTCGTTAGGCTAGACTCACAACTCGTCATTCTACAACTTACCGACATCTATTCCGTGTAGAATCTATCTATCTATCATATGTTCCTAAGGGTCAAGATTTTAGAAAGGTAGTTTGATTCTATTCAATATCAACAAATTTCTATAAACTTAAACACATTAACTGAGTCATTAGCAAATTATGTGTTAGATAGACATTTGCAACATTTATAAAAAGAAATCATTTCATCCATATTTGGATCAGGATCATATAACTTAACCAAAATAAAGCTCCAAAAATAAAAAATATACAGAACTATTTATAGTTTGTACATAGTGTTCTGTGTCCAAGACAAAATCAGTCATATGACCCAAAACCTAAAAGTGCTAGGGGGCACCCTAGTTTAATGGTGATGGTGATAACAAGTCACCGCCTGTGCAATCATGCATAAGAGCCTAGTCCATGGGCTCGAAACACCAGTGGTATGTCGTTGTAATCTTAGAGGCAGCTCATCGGTCCTCACATCCAAAATACCAAGGGTGAGACCCTCAATCTGATCCTGCAACACTATAAGAGTCTTGGCCACATTCAAATCGCAAAGGACAACC
Organism: Pinus taeda; assembly: GCA_000404065.3. NCBI lineage: Eukaryota > Viridiplantae > Streptophyta > Pinopsida > Pinales > Pinaceae > Pinus > Pinus taeda. The sequence goes on from APFE031072739.1 coordinate 116,496, forward strand.
CTCCCTATAGCTTTTACTGCTGGAACATCAACTGCTACTCTCAGTCGCACTGGTTGGATATTTGCATGAGCACATGAGTTTTGATTAGTTTTGATGATATTTTAAAGGAAAGCACAAGAACATTATGAAAACAATAAACAGAGATATGGTCAAATATTTTTACATATGACACCCCACTGCTCGCCAGCTGGCAGTGCCAAATCTGGGTCACCCCGAAATCCATCCCAGGATACGAACACTCAACATAAACCATCTACTGATGGTTGAAGCACTCGAAGAAGGCATCAGAGAAGGAAACTTGTGACTGACCAGCATGTCTAGCCATAATGTCAGCCCATCTCTACATTTGTGGCTGAGTCGGTGGTGGTAGACCAAGTGAAATGTACTGTGGCTACATCAGTTGGATCTTCTCTGAGGTGAAAGTGGTCAGAATAGAACAATAGCCAAAGTTCTTGGACCTTTCATTTTTCACCTTGGTAAGTTGTTCTTTTATCACCGGAAGTGTTGCATCACACTAGTTGAATACCTTTGGTTCGAGGCATTCCAAGGTGTACTGCATATAGGACCTGTTGGCTAAGTGAAAGGCCGCACTACCAGCCAGCCTAGCAAAGTTGAATAAAATAGTCTTCAAGGACCAGTCGATGACATCTCGGATATTGATCTTGCCGTCTCTGCTTGGCTAAGATCCTTCTCTACAGTATCAGCGAATATAATCCCTCATAGATTCACCCCCACACGCGGAACTTGATAGTGAGAGATTAGCACCACACCTCGATAAACCAGTCAAGAAGTAGATGTCCTTAATAGTCAAGGGGATGGATTTTCCTCTGGTCTAGAACACTTGGTTGGTAGGATCCCATGCATCGAGGAAATATTGCAACAAGTTGATTTGTTGCCTCATGCTAGATATGTGGAAGAACTTGAGCAAACCACAGTTCCGCAATGCAGTTACCATACCCGGATCATGTAAAGAAACCATGTCCTCTTCTTCATGCTCGCATTCATGCCATGTAACAACCATTTTTATACGATGAATCTATGAAAAAAAAAACAAGGGAGGAATTAGGATCCTGATTTGGAAAAAAACAGGCAAAATTTCCATAAAAAATCAGTGCAAAATTTTTCCTCCTTGTGCCCATCACACCCTAGTTGGGTACTGGGTGAGATGCATACTGATTGGTCAATGGCCAGCCTAGTATGCATCACACCTTTCGATGTATACTAGGTGCGATGGGGGTCAGAACAAATTTGTTCAAACCCTAGAGGCTCAGAAAAGCATGAAAACATCCTCAGAACTCAGAAAGGAAAGAATGTAACTGAAGAGCTCAGGTTTAGCTTCTACCTGGTCCAGACGGTGCCGAAAATCATCCACAGAATCTCTCTGAATCAGTTGGTGAAAATCAGGGGGGGAATCACTGCCAGAGCTCCAACAATCCCAAATTCAAATGAAATGGTAAAATGAGGGGCAAAAACCACTTTTAAGTTACTTTTCACGTAATTCAAGTAGGGTATTAGTGTTTTAAATCATTTTTCAAGCATGTATTCCCATTTCTAATCATTTTGATGGAGCCATTAAATAGGTAGTACAATCTTCAAAAGAACATAGTGTTAACGGTGAATCGAATATCAATGACCATTATCACGAGCAATTTTACGCGAAGTTCAAGCTCGTTAAAAAATAAACCTAGCAATGAGCATATGTTCCACCAGTGTTTATGCTCGTTAAGAAATAAACCCACCTCTGGTAAATAACCATTGCAATCACATTATCATCAATTTTCGAGCCTTGGTCGTGTTCTTACCATCACCTTCACTCTTTTTTAGGTGATCATATTCCTCCATTTGACTATTTACCCCTTTTGAGGAACAAATGCGATGAGTGATCCTATTAGCCACCTTCTTTACACTGTCATGATTGAAAAGTTCCAAACCTTACCTGGAACCAACTGCTAACTAAAAACATCACTCGTTCCTCAAAAAATGAGTTTCCTTTAAGCTCTTTTCATCTGACTTGTCAAATATGAAAAGATTGCTGAGAAATTGGCCTCTCCAGCTCATTAATGCGATCGAAAGTGTTATCCCTCCTCTAGATTTTCATACTTTTGGACCTAAGGGATTATTACACAAAAATATCGAGCGCTTGTCTTGTTCAGCTCATTAAAACTATGGAAAAGTCATCCCTTTCATATTATTTTACACTTTTTCGGACTTAAGGGATTACATGACGAAAAAGGAATACTGGAGTTTTCTTTCTGTCCCCTTTCAAACTCTCTAAAATTTAAAAAGGACCGAGTTATCTTTGTCGTTAAACATGTTAAAACCAATAGCGACAAACTTGTCCATGCAGACAAGAACGAGTTTCATTGTCACTAGGGTCGTTAAAACATAGCGATGGGTTTGCCAAATGGGAAAATTATAGAACAAGCATATGTTATCCTCCTCAAGCTTGACAATGATAAAGAGGTACTGGTTAGAAATGATTGGGGAAAAATTGGGAAGAAAACTTGAAGAAAATTTATTGGTATCAAGTCCCTCTTGAACATGACACTTTCACTCCATCACCATCATTGAGTCAAGTTGGGTTATTCCATTCACCGGTCATATCACCATTGGTCCACCATACCATCCATCTTTGGGGTTAACGCTACCAATCCATTTCAGTGTCACTGATATGTTCAAGAGAAGTCACTCAAAGAATTCACCAACCCAGCTTGTGTCTCATCCACTGCAATACCTTTACGCTTCATTCTTTCATGACCACCACCCTGAACCCTGTATCATCAGATCGTTGTCACCTCCACAAAATCATTTGCTCCGTTCTGTGTCATAAACGTGGGATTCATTAAGGCCCTCGTATGATGGGTCACTTCTTGTCGACATCAGCTCATTATCCAAGAAGTTGACTTAGGAACAACCCTTTCAGTACTTTGAAGCTTGCATGCCTCAATGGCAAATTTATCATTTCCAGCAACAGGTTTACATCAATGGCCTTCAACTGAAAGATTTTGTGTGGTGTTTGACATCGACTCATGTATTCACACCACGTGAATTGTACTGCAGTACCTTGAGGGTCATTATCATTATCCATGATTCCTCTCAGACCTATTAACAACTTACATCATTGGCTGGTAATCATGCGATGTCTTTCCATGTTTGACTTTAGAACATATTTTCACATGGATCGACTTGTACTTCGGATGAAGATTGAATGAGTTTTGAAGACCCCAGATCTAGTTTCATCCATCCGGGCTACGATATATTTAGAAAAATAAAGACATCAAATATACATAATTACTGCACAGATAATCATCCAAGCCAAAGGATGATCGCTCTACTAGAATCGTCAGTCTGCCACGCAAACGGTTGTCTATCCTATGTACATGAAAATGAATTTATAAAGCTGAGCATGGGAATTCCCGCCTCAACTAGATCATGAAAATATTATGAAAATGTATTGTATTGTATCTTATTATTGGTCGCCTTCCAATTTGGAAAACCTCGGATCCTCATGATAAAGCATTTCACCCGACATTAGAAATATTTACGACATCATGCTTTAGGGGGCAACTGTTATAGACATATTTGGGCACTGCAACCCCAATCACATATGTCCAAAAACTGAGGGCTTATAAGTCCCTAAAAGTGTTGTTTCATACCCTAAAGGAACAAGGTCAGCTGATTACATCATCTCCTAGAAGTTCTCCACGAACAACTGCTCATAACTGGTCAAAACTAGACCATATAGACTACTCAGTGCTAAGGGTGCGATGCATCTCACTTGCCACATGCAAAAAGTGCGATGCACACTGAAAAGCCCTTTTGTGGGGTGCGATGAGCGAGAGCAGACAAATGGCAGAGGTAGTTGGCTAGGTGGAAACCCAGAGAATCTTTTAGAAATTGCCCATTTAACACTTGCCTCTCTGAATTCGCCCAGGGATGAGTAAGAGATCATGAATCTCCAAGTGGAAACAAGAACTATCAGAGAAATGGCACTAATCAAAAACCTAGAAGCTGACTCACCCACCTGCAAACATCTATATATGGATCCCTCATCAAAGAGATCCAGAGGCTGGAATCTTGTATTTTGTAAGGAAGTGATGTTGGTTTCTTTGTGGAATATCATAGTGTTGGGTGATCTAAGCTTTTCATGAGGTGAAACAAGCTTTCATGCTGGGAGGATGACGCTAGGTCAGATTAATGGGTTGTAATCCTCTCTTCTACTCTTTCTATCAATAAAGCTATTTGATTTTTCCTCCACATTCTTGTATGTCTGAGTTGATATATGCATTTGTGTGGTCAATATATATCTGATCCTATATTGTTTATGATTGTAGATCTCTTTCCTTTGATGATATTATGCTGCTTTGACTCTACAGGTGTTATTTGAAGTGGGACAAGTGAGGAAGGACCATCAAAGATCTATCAAAGGGGAGACGAAACAAGCAAAGAGCCAAGCAAAAGACTGAGTTTGGTACTCTCTACTCCTCTTTCATTTAATTCTCATAAAGGAAAACACAAGTGACTTTAGTTTTTTAGTTTGTAAGATAGCTACCCGTCTCAGTGGGACTAGCAGCTCTGAATGGACACTAGTTTTCCCGATAACACTTCTGGCTCTATTTTACGCCTTTCTTTTTGTATTTTCCTCATGCCATCTTGTTTTTGTGCCATTGAAAACTTACTCTCTGCTATTTCTTCCTACTAGCTATCCATCCACCATGTTTTTTGGCCTCAAATTTTAGATATTATTGTCGTCTCTTGACCTTGCATTGAGTTTAGATTCTGGATAAGTAGTTTCTGGTGTAAATGCAAGGGATGTTTCTGCTGTTGTATAGTTGTATAAAATCCAATGCTTGTTTTTAATTTTGAAAATTAATATATCCATAGAATTGCAGGGTTTTACGCAAGACACATTCAAGATTTTGCAATTATATCTATCTCATACTCAAATCACTGTTAATCTGAGGTATAACTTGGTAAATCTATAGATAAGTTTTGTCTGCCTCTTTGGTTTTGCTCTGGTCTGGCCCTGGCTTTTCTGGTCGTCAAACCAGCAAACATAGGGGATCATCGGCTCTTTCCTGACAGGTTAGGTGGAATGGGTGTCTATGGACACCGCACCTCATAATTGCCCTAACGTCACTAGTACGCCTCCCCATACACTCTCTCACCTCGCAACATTCAAAATTAGGCCAACATTTCCTTTGTTAGTACATTCTTTATGCTTCCTGCTTTGGATTTTCCAAACGATGGCATTTTCTTCCCCCCACCCCCCCTGTGGCATGTGTAATTAAATCTCGCACACACACTCTATCACCTCCTTCATGGGGATCAACTTTCCCAAGGAAAATTGATCTCACTTGGATCTTTCACACCTGCTCTCATTAATATTTGACCTAACAGCCATTTCCTTCCTGTCAGACTGACAACCCATAAGCCGTCACTCCCTTGCTTTCTACACTCTGGATGGATGCAGACTTCGGCGTGTCTGCCAACTCAGCTTTAATACATGCCACCATGAAATCAGAATCGCTCCACATGGGACCACGATCATTGGATGCATGGCATACTACTCTTGGACATATCGATGCACCTACTATCAACATATCTCCACATTCACTTCATGGTGGTGAGCATCCCTTCCTTGAACGATGTCATAAAAATCGTTCTATGAAAACCACTCCACCACCCCCGCTTATAGCTCTTGACAACGCCACCTTAGTTGACCGCATACACAGCCTACAGAAGCATGATTTTGTTGGCTGATGGTATTTTTCAACAATGGAGGACATTGAGATGAGAAATTTGTTAGGAAAGAAATGGAAGGGTATGCTTGGTTACCTGCCTACAATAGTTAAAATTATGAAACGCTAGTACAGTTTCCACTTCCTCAATTAAGAGGATCTTGAGAGAAATAGATCCATCCCATGGATCCATGGAAACAGCTTTCTAGCTCTACATAATTGGTACATTGCTTATAGCCCTCTGCATAATACACCCATCAAAAAACTAATCTGGGTTAAGTTGCCCAGTCTGCTGATTGAACTGTGGACTAAACAGGCTCTAACGAACATAGGAAATGCCATTGGAAAATTTGTCTATGTGGACCCGAGATGGCTTGGTGCACAGGACAAGAGAGTAGCTTGGATCCTCATTGAGAAGGAATATCATGGTGGGTTTCCAGATCACATAAAACTGAATTGGGAGGAAATTAATCTCTATTAGAGACTGGATTACTGGGCATGCCCTTTCCCTGCTCTTTCTGTCACCGAACAGGAGACTTGGATGAGAAATGTTCTCTTCATCTTGGAGGTCACCTACATGGATGGAAATGTTACAGTGCCTCCATGCTGTCCAATTCTAATAGGGAATGTCGAAGATAAAGGGTCAAAGGTTGGCATCACAATATCATAAAATGACTCATCTAGGTATGCCTCGAAAGAAAAAATCTCACCACCCTCTCACTTTTAGTTCTCTGATAACGTCTTCAATTTTTGTTCTGTCCTTGCTAAATATCTTCGAAAAGTCGGATTTGCCATTACCTGGAGGTCCAGCTCACTTTAATTATCCTCCGACTTTGGAACCTACCCCATGTCAGGAAATACCTGCCCCTTTTTTGTCTACACATCCCTATCACAACATTCCATCCACTTCACATTTTGTATATGTACCCTCCCCTACACCTATTCCACCATGTCATCAATCCAAGGACAAAGGCCCATGCCTCAGTGTCACTCCTCCTAACTCGCCTACTACATCTCCTACAAACTCTGTCGAAAGTGACCTGGACGTCATTTTGCAAAGAAAGACCCTAGACCTGCACTCCCTATCCATCCATAAGCCTAGGTCATCTACCTCCCCACACATCAGCCCTACCTTAGCTGGCAATATTACTGTCCAATGGAAGCAAAATGAAGGTAGCCGACATTTTCAGGGAAGAAATAAAAATATCTCATTTGCCTTCCCAATGGACTACTTCCTTGTTGATGTACCAATTGTAGATTTTTCTTCCTATGGGGCCCTTAGAGCATGATAGCCCAATAATATCCTACCATGACCTACATTATATCCCTAAACATCTGGGGTCTGGGGGCTGGCCCAAAATTCTTAGCTCTCAAAAACTCTCTACTCTCTTCATCCATATATCATACTCATACAGGAAACTATGCACAATGTTACAGATGTTATTCTATACTTTTGGAAAATGTTTCCGAATTGGTACATTTCTACAACTGCTTCATCTGGCCTCTCTCGGGGTTTGGTGGCATTATGGGAACCTTCTTGGGTCTCTGTTAAGGCCTTTTGATGTTTTTCAGGTATACTGCTAGAATCTAGATTTCAGAAATACCTGACAACATTCACATCCTGAATATTTTTTCCCCCTACAAGGACCGATTCATTTTTTGGAATTGTGCTTTCTCCTATGGAATGATGGAATTGGTGTCCCTTATCATTGTGGGGGACTTGAATTGCACCATAAGTTGTCATGAATTATGAGGGCGCTGCAAGAAAACAAACCCTCTAGACAGTCTAATTCAAGATGCTATTCTATTAGATAACTTTGTGGACATATGCCCTGCTAAAATTGCTCCAACTTGAGATAATGGTCACTCTGGAACAGCTCATGTGGCCAAAAGACTGGACTACATTTTGGCCCATGAACAGTTGGTAGAGTGACTTGGGGATGTTCTCGCGAAAACCATCACCAATTTCATTTCTAACCACACATCGATCTCGTTGCAATGGAGGAGAACTAGCATCCATATGGGCATTCATTTTAAATTCAACAGATCTTGGTTGGAAGATCCAATTTCAATAGTTTTGTTCAGGAGACCTAGGGGTGACATGCTATTCCTAGTACCTCCCCCATGATTAATCTCTTTGAAAAACTGGACTCCCTTCATGGGAAGTAAAGCTCTGGTAAAAACAAAAGCAAAAGGTCCACAAGAAAGAACTTAATGACATTAAAAAAGAATTGGACCGGATTCCCCCCAAAATGTCCTCACACTGCCTTCCTATGAAGATCCATCTTCGAATACAATCACTTGAAATTAAAAAGAAAAATATACTGTCTTTTGATGAATCTACCTGGAGACTAAAAAAGAAGGCGACCTAGATAAACGAGGGTGACCACAATACAAATTTTTTTCACCGTTTTGCTAATAATTGCCGCAACATAAATTCAATGTGGCAGATTATGGATGACGATGGACAAATTCACCAAACATAAGGGACCTGCAATGCGGTTGTTCATTACATTCAGAAGGCATATGATAGAAATGAAAATATAATGGAAAAGGATCTAATTTGGCGAATTGAGGCTTATTCTACTGTGTATGAGGATGAGAAAAATGAAGAGTTCTACAAGATAGTTACAGAGGAAGAACTCCTAAATGTACTGAAATCCTTCAAGAGGGATAAATGTTCGGGTCCTGATGGATGGACGATTGAACTCTTTACTTATCTTTTTAACCTTGTTAAGAATGATATTTTGAGCATGGTTGAGCAATCTAGATCAACAGGTAAAATACATCAACACATCACTTCTACATTTATTGCCCTCATTCCAAAGAATAGAAATGTAAAAAATTTGTTGGAATTCCAGGTGATCTCCCTGTGCAACATTATTTACAAAATAATTTCAAAGACAATTGCTGACAAAATGCAAAATACTCTTTCGCAATACATCTCTCCTGAGCAACATGGTTTTCTCCAGAATAGACTCATCCATGATGTTGTTGCAAACACGCAGGAGAGTATACATTTGATACACAACGAGAAGATAAATGCGGCTATCTTCAAGATCAACCCGAGGAAGGCATACAACTGCCTAGATTAGGGTTTCCTTAGATGTGTCGTTATCAAAATTGGATTCAGTGCTAGATGTATAAATTGGATAATGGAATGTACTGACAATGTAAATTACGTTTTCTTAATAAATCATTATCCAACTAAATAATTTCGAGCTTCTCGAGGTTTGCAGTAGTGATGCTCACCTTCCCCACTACTCTCCATTCTAGTAATGGATTGCCTAAGTCTGCACATAAAAAGAGTTGTAATGGAGAAACAGATTCACCCATTGATGATAGGGGACAACAACATCATTTGTAGATGATATTTTGATCTTGGGTATGCTTTGTCGCTTTTCCTAGTTATGTCTCTTTAATATTCTTAACAAATTTTCCAACGCTATAGGATTACACATAAACAATGGAAAATATGTAATATACAACGGAAATTGTGACACGAAGATTATTACATATATTAAAGATGTATTTGGTATCAAGGCAATCCCTGTTCAAAAGGGAATGAAATATCTTGGATATCGTTTAAAACCTTGATGTTACAAATCTGTTGACTGGCAACGGATTATTGACCACTTTTTCAAAAGGACACCTAGGTGGGAGTTCAATTGCCTTTCACTGGGTGGGAGAGTTGTCCTCTCCCAAGTAGTCTTAGCACAATTGGCGGTTTACTGGGCTCATCTATACCACATCCTTGCATCCATTGTTAAGGATCTAAACTGCCTTACAACAAACTTCATATGGGGAGGGAGCTGTGAAAGAAAAAATACCATCTCACCAAACAAGCCAGCATCACTCTCCCGAAGGAATTAGGTGGATGGGGGATTATGGACCTTCACAGATTTGGCAGAACTCTATTGATGACATTCTTATGGAGGGGCTTATTTGGGAACAACCCTTGGAGAAATATCATCCAACAAAAATACCTCAGAAATAAAGATTTTAGGTATTGCTACAGGAAAGGCACCATAGGCATCAAGTAGGATTCTGCGATTTGGCAAAGCTTCCGGAAAATGGAAAATTGTTTCTTTCAACAACTTAATGGAAATTTCAAAATGGAAATTGTATTCTGATTGTTGTTGACCCAATACTTGGTCCTAGGAAGGAATGCTCCATCCCCGAGAACATAAAAATTCACCTAAATGAACAGGGCATTTATTTTTGGGGTCAAGCTATAACTGACTGGCAAGGTCGAATTCCTATTTGGAAAAAGGCCACACTATTGGCCTAAATGGCCACATGGGCCTACAATGGAACAAGATTATAGAAAATACCAAAAACATTGGCATCTGCCACACGAGACCCTGAGACTGAATCACATGCAAGGGAAATATGATAACTATAATATCATTGTTGTTGATACTCATTTCTCTCTCTCCAAGGTATCAACGTTGCAAGTAGATCTACAATTCCCTTTGCCTTTTAGAAAACAAGGATTCCAAATAGAATTATCATCTTTTCTTAGTTCGTTTTTCACAAAAAGAACATCATCTAGGAGAACTTATAGAAAATACAATGGAAAGGGTCGAGTATATGCTCTATTTATAAAAGTGACACTACAAACAACAATCATATTTTTCTGTAATGTCAACATACTGTTCAAGTATGGAAGAAACTGTCTAAAAATTTTGGTTTTCAATATATATTGCATTCCTCCATCAAGGAATCTCTGATGTGGTGGAGCACGCAGAAATCCTCCTGGAGGGCCATTTCATTACTTATTACATGGGCCATCTGGAATTGGCAGAACAAGTATCTATTCTAGAACTCAATGGAGGACTTTCAATAGGTCTCTGATCGAATCGTAACAAATTTCTTTGGTTTCTTTTCATGACCCAATCGTCCCAACAACAACCCACACGTGCATAATAACTCACAATTTATGTACCAGATGGGTGTTTTTTACAGAGCAGCACAAAGGGCTTCCTGTGTATGTGGGGTTTGGATTACTATATTAGTTGAACTATCCTACAAATTTTTTTGGAATGGAGGCCACCACACCAACAACAAGGTAGAAGCAATTGCTCTTTGGGGTCTCTTCTGGTTGAGCAACTTTCTAAATATCCCACACTTGCACATATATGGGGACTCGAAGGTCATAATTGATAAAGTTTTGTGTAAGGCCTCCATTAACACTCTTATATTACAAGGATGGCTGAAGAGAATAGAGCTCATTTGGCAGCTTCAGGGAGACTATACAATCCAGCACATAGGCAGATCCTAGAACATGGACGCAGATATCTTATCAAAAAAAGGGACTTCTTGGAACACCTGGCAACTAGTAGTTGGAGATCGCATGGGAGCACAATACAAACGACATGGGGAACTTCCTATTTTCGGGTTAAATCCAAGCAGCTCCATTTTCTCCAAAATTTGGATTTGCTCTCTCTTTTTTGTTTTTTTCTTTCCTACATATGTCAATTTTTATTACTACTCTAAATTATACATGCAATTTTGTTGTACAGAAAAAGAATCCACTGTCCCGGAACTACTAAAACTTTATACTCCAAAGTTATACAATCTTGTTTTTGATCATCAGTATATAATTCCAACATGATAGCTCTCACCTACTCCCCTTATGAGAGATGGAAAACATGTTTTTTCCAATCATCTTCAGAATAATATATAATAGTTTCTATTCCGTACTTATTTTCTAGTTTATATCATATAAAGCTTTTCTCTCACTCGAAAAAAAAAGATCACACGAAAAACACACAAAGGCTTTGCCTAAAAGATTAAACATTACCTCATTTGGAGGCGACAGGCTCTACTTCAACCTTTTCTGGTGTTCTCTGATTCACATAAGTCAGTTCTGCTCATTCCACTGTTGAAGCCAATGGTAGTGAATGGTTCCTGGTGAATAAATTTTCCCATGTTCTTCCCAACGGGCAAAGAGGTGAAGTCAATGGCTACAGCATACCAAGAAGGGCAAACCGAGGCAACAACTCTAGATTTACCCACAAAACAAATTAGCAGCAGCACACCTGATGTTGTTAATATCAAGGAGGCAGATTATAGAGATGCTAAAGTCCAGCAAACGGAATCGAATGAAAGGTGGGTGGAGAAAGGGAGAAAGATTAAGAGCATCGGAGAAACACGACATCCGGTGTAGAGAGGGGTGAGGAAACGTAAATGGGGAAAGTGGGTATCAGAAATAAGAGAACCCAAGAAGAAATCTCGCATCTGGGTTGGCTCCTTCTCCACCCCAGAAATGGCGGCTCGTACACATGATGTGGTCGCTTTGTGTTTGAAAGGCCACTCGGCATTTCTCAATTTCGTGGAAACTGTCAATCATCTTCCTCGCCTCACATCTAATGCAGCGAGAGATATACAGGCAACTGCAGCGGCTGTCGCCTTCGTTAACCCGCCTATTACTTCTCAAACTTCTCTTAAGTCTGTGGATCTACAGGAAAAGGCAGACGTTATTGAGACGTAAAATAATCAGAGTGAGGATTTTCCCAAGCGTGATTGGACAGCATTTCTTACAAACAATGGCCGAGGGTTTGCTTCATGAACCTTCACCTTATGATATGCCTCAACTAGTTTTTCAATTCAGATGAATTCGACAAAGATTATAGAAGAGCTGGTGAATTATTTCTATGGCAATCTTCCCAGTGAACAGTATTGGTAATTGTTTGTGGCAATGTGATATTTTATCAAACGTTCAAGCCCAGTTTAGTTACTCTTTTTTATTGTATTATGCTTGTAAGCATCATTTTCCTTTTGAGGCATTTAATCCTCAATCGGGCTACCCAAATGGTTCCTCGATCAGACCGCCCAAATCGCTGGAGAGTGTGATATTATCTTTCTCATTTTAAAACTTCTACCATTGTATGGTCTGTAATGTTTTATTTTCCTGCCTTTCAATCAATAATACGGAATTGTTGAAAATGTTGTTATGAAATAATGTTATTATTTATAAAAAGTATTTAAAATTAAAAAAAATAATG
>APFE031072739.1:139300-275419 GCA_000404065.3 Pinus taeda
GTTGGTGGTCTGTAATGGGGCAAGCTTTCACTCTTGCCAAATGCCTCTAGGACTTGGGCAATTAACCTGATTCCCTACGTTTGAGGAAGAAAATCTCTTAGTCAAACAAAATGAATTTTAGGGAATACTCAAATCTAAAGTAGAATTTTCTTGTAATAGTAGTAGCATACTACTTTTATAATAATATGATTTTTTCTAACTTATGAAAATTTTCAATATAACAAAAATTATATATCTAGAAGTTAATTTGGTTTCCTACTTTCAACTTTTTACACTGTATTTTAGTAAGTTGTATATGTACCTCTAAGAATTAATAAATTGTTGTTTTTCCATATTTCCATCAAGACTATCCTCTCATTAGAGGGAAGGATTAGCTTACACTATCCTCATTATCAAATTTATTTCCTTATAACCATATTGATTTTTTGTTGAAGCTATTCGAATTAAGACCTCAACCATTAAGGTTGGTTTTACCACAAGATATATAAGGTTCTATTCTTGGTATCTCAAGTGAGTCTCAATTAGTGGTAGGTTGAATTTACTAAAAAGTGTTATAAAACTCATCTCAACATTGGGTCTAACTCAACTTGTTCTTTCTAAGGACTTGTATACTCCACACCCAGTTTCAATTTTCAGAAGAAAAATGTTTGGGTCTTAATGAATATATTATTGTAATAACCTTGAGACTATTGTTAATAAAATTTAAATATTATTTACCCTAAGTTCGATATTAGGGGAACTACTGAAATATTTTCCTAGGATGTGTATTTCATTGAAAAGGAATCCATCTTAATGTACAAATACTTTGTCACATATATTTCAAAATCAATTTTTCAAACAATTAGGAAATGACGTCTTCAATTTCTTTGATTCTGTGGGAGGGGAGGGAATTCCATCAACGAAATAATAAATAATTCTAAACCCAAAATATATTAAGCATGGAACCTAAAGACAATTATTTTTTCCCTCTATGGCTTGGAAAAAAAAAGAGTAACATGGAGAGTGTCCTCTATGGTTTGGACAAAATAAGGAACCATAAAAAAAGTAACATGGAGACTCTCCTCTATGGTTTGGATAAAATAAGGAGCCATAGAAAAAGTAACATGGAGACTGTCCTCCATGGTTTGGATAAAATAAGGTGACATGAAGAATATTTATGTTTGGGGATTGGGATAGTACTTTTTGTTTCAAACATGCATATCTGCTATAAACATAATTGAATTTAAAAGAGGACCTATGAAAAGGTATCCAAGAATATAATATTCAAAACATGATATTTTTCCAAATTTAAGATATTTCTTTAAAATGGGCTTGATCAAACAATGTATTTGATCCAGAAAGGAAATAACATAAATTTGTTTATCCAATATCTTGTTTATCCAATATCCTTGAAATATAAAGTTATGTTACTGTCACTTTTTCTAGATAAATACTAAATCACATGTATTCCAAAACCAATCCTTCACAAAATTAGGAAAATATATTTTTATTTTTTTTGTTTAGTGAGAAAGAGGAGAGAGTTCCATCATTAAAATGATAAAAAATTCCAGACAAAATACAATCATGTGTTCTCTATGGGTTGAATTAAAGAAATAATTATGATGGGCGAATTGGGATAATAGCTTATGTTTGAGACTTACATATTTCTTATGAAGATAATTAAATGTATAAAGCCACCTAGGAAGAGGTGGTTAAGGAGAATAATATTCCAAACATGAAATTTCCAATATATCGCATAAGATTGAGTTGACAAAACCATAAGTTTTTCTTTTTGTAAGTTGAGGAGAGACCATTCTATTATCTTACTTCAAATTGAAACCACTACATTTCCATGATGGCCTCAACCCGCCCCGAAGGGAAACCGGGTCTGTTGGCCACCTTAAGTTCTTGACACCCATCCAAAAACCAAAGATCCTAATTCTTCTTTTCCATGCTAAATAAGCTAAACATTCATAAAAACTATTACATTTCCTCTTTTTCATTGTAAAATCAAACTAAGTACCGGAACTAGCTTTTAACTTTAACAAAAACTATCTTTTAACCTCAACAAAACTGCATCACTCATACGTGTGCCCTTAGATGTTTCCCTTGGTTTTCTTCTCTCCATCCTCTTCCTTTATACCCATGTTACTCTTCTCAATTTGCTTTTGAATTTCATCCAGTTTCTTGTCCTGCATCATCATGGTAATCTGAATGTTTTTCAGTTCTCTCCTCAGATTAGGAATTCCTTGAGATAATTCTGCCATTTCTATAGCCACTTGCTGCATGGCTTTTGCCAGCAGTATTTTCATCACCCAATATACATGCAGGGCCTGTTTATACAATGTCATACAACCTCTAGTATTTCCTGGATAAGGTAGCAAGTATTCCCAATCCTCCATCTCTGATCCTGATTGAGACTGGGCTGCTTCTTCCTCCAGGTGCTAGATTATTCTCTTGATATCCTTATTTGTATTTTCACAGTAAGCTTGCTCAGCATACTATATCCTTTTCTCCAAATATTTCTGGTATTTTCTGGTTGTTGACACCTTTTGTTTCCCCGCTGGTCGCCCTCTTCCTCTGCCGCAACTTCCTCGCCCCTTGCCTCTTCTTCCTCTCCCCCTGTAGCTTCCTCCACGTCCCCGTCCCTTCACGCCAGAGGTGCTACCGAATTCCCCTTCATCCTCTTGCCCCGCATTTCTCCTTTCACCCTGCTCCCCTTCTTCCTTCCTGGCCTTCTTTCTTTGCTACTCGGGTCCTTGCGGATCTGAATCAAACATCTCCACATCATCTTCCGAATCCGACTGGATTGTCTGATACTGTTTCTCACCAACTCCATCTGCTATTTCCTTCCCTTTTCTCCCCGGGCTGCATCGGCCTCTACTCTCCTCTTCCACCTCCACTTTCATTCTTCTCCTAGTTTCCATTTGATTTCTTCTTTTGCCTCTATCTGTCACTTCTCTCTGTCCTCTATGCTCTCCTCTGGTTCTGTCTGATTCTTCTACCACCCTTCCCCTTATCACACTCTCTGCTATTTCATTTATTGTTTGCATTACCTCATTTTGCCTACCTTCTTTATTATAATTCTTCTGTGCCTATTCCTCATTACCCTTCCCTCATTCCTCCTGCCACCTGCCACTCTCATGATAGCACTCCTCTCCCTGCCATCCTTCTGCACCATCGTACCTCCATTCACTTTCATTTGTCTTACCTCCATCACCTCCTTTCTTCATTACTACCTCATCTTCCTTCCTCGGGATGATATCCCTTCTCCTACTCGTCCTGTTAACCGTCATCATTGCCCTTCCCACATTTGCCTTGTCATCACTCCTATCTTGACTTATTCTGATTGCTTGGTTCGCTGCCATTCTCACCCCGATCGGGGGTCTATTTGTGTCTAAATTATTGGATTGTGGTTTCATTATGATCTTGATTGATTATGATAGTTAAATCCTCCCACTCTGACTTATTCCCTATTGTTGTCTAGCTGTTGTCAATCTTTTCCATCTGTTTTTTACATCCCCTATTAGCTAAATAATCTCACGCCTTATTCCCTTTTCGTCTGACATGACTAAAGATATTGTAATATATTCTCCTGAGAATTTTGGCCAGGTCTTGAACGATCCCTGTCATCCTCCGGCCTCTGGATACTTGCTCCCATTCTTTTCCGTTGTTGAGATTTCGTAACTTTTCTACTGTTATCTGTGAATCACCCTCTATTTCCAAATTTGTCTACCCATTTCTTACAGCTATCCTTAGTCCTTGATAGACAACCCATAATTTGGCTTCATTATTTGTCATTTCTCCTCCTCCTTCCGCATAAACCCATCTTGTTTGGTTTTTCCAATCTCTAAATATTCCCCCAAAGCCAGCAAGCCCCGGGTTCCCTTTTAAGGCCCCGCCAAAGATCAATTTAATGAACTGCGGTCTTGGATACTTGAACTGATCCGGGTCGTGATTCTGGGTTTGTTGCTTTTTTCCTTTTTTGGATATATCATGCAATAATTCATATTTAGTTTCATTAGGATTCTTTCTTCTGCAGGGTTCGCTTTCCAGTCATCCTCCTCCCAAGTCTCTGCCAAGGTTGTTTCTTTGATTGCATTTTGAATTCCTTTCCACGCCTTTTCCGTGGCATTGATCTTATCCAGGAAGATCCTGAAATTTCTATCCTTCCACAGATTCCATATTACGAACCCTAAAGCTAAATTCCAAGTCCTCCTTACAACCTTGCAAGAGAATTGTCGTTGGCCCCATTGAAATATAGTTTTTTTGATGTCGTCGGGGTCTCTGTTGGACTTGCCAAATAGGCTTCTGATCTCTCCCCACTGATGTCGTGTGAAGGAGCAGGAGTTCAAAATGTGTTCCTAGGTCTCTGTCCCCATCCTACAAAGGGTACATCTCAATGGTCCCATGAATCCTTTTCTCTGAATCTTGTCCCACGTTAGGATCCTTTCTTTTCCAACTAGCCAGGAAAATATCACTATCTTTGGCCACCACTTAATATTCCATATTTCTCCCCAGTTTATTGCTTCTTCCTCCCTCTCCTAACGGGTTGCTAAATAGTAGGTTTCCTTAACTGTATAGGTCCCTCTTATAGATTTTCCCCATCGGAGAATGTCCGACCCCTGTCTAGCTTTAATTTTCCTTGAATCCAGTTCTTTTATATATTTTCTTTGTTTCTCCTGATCTATATTCTCGTCCCATTCTTCGACATTTCTCGACTTTCTACATATTCCATCTGTCTCACCTTCTATCCAGTAATCTCTTATGAGATCCTAACCCTCATTGATGGCTTCTTGGTGTATACTCTGAAGGCTATGTATACTAACCATTTTGTTTCTTTTCTGCCATCCCTCTTCCCAAAATCTGGCTATTCCTCCTCCTCTTATTTCCCAAAAGGTGTAGTTTTTTACAATGTGTCTGCTCTGACTTGCCAATTCCCAGATTGTAGAACCTTTTGGGGTTTCTTCTAGTCTCAGGATACCCTCCGAAGTTGTGGGCATATTATATTTCTAAGTCTAGACTTTCTTCCACAAATTGCTTCCTCCTCTCATCCACCTCCACCACAGCTTCGACCCTAACACCTTGTTCAAAATCTCAGGGTCCCTAAGTCCCAAACCTCCCTCTTCCTTTCTTTTTGTCAAGTTTTTCCAACAAACCAGAGCCCATTTCCTCTGCTATTTTGGTCCACCCCAAATAAATTTTCCAGAGATTTCCTTCATTTTATTGCATACCCCTTTGGGAGCAGCCATGATAGATAGAGGATAAATTGGGATAGTTTGAAGAATTGACTTCAGTAGTACCAACCTACCAGCTATGTTTAGCGCCCTAAAAGACCAACTTGCCAGTCTATTCTTGCTCTTTTCTATGATTTGTTTCCAGTTCGCTAGTCTTGTGGGGTTTATGTCTAGTTGGTTTCCCAAGTACTTTGTAGGAAGTTCCCCCCCGTTTGAATCATAGCATCCTGATTAAATGAGTTTTAATTATGTCTGGAGTGTTGAAGATGAAAGTGCATGATTTTTCTTTGTTTATTTCCATACCTGATGGCTCCACAAATAAGTCCATGATTTTTTTAATCCCCCTAACTTCCTTTATTGAGACTTCACATAAGAGCATAATGTCATCCACAAACTGTTGATGGGTGATGGGTAAATTGTCTCCCCATAACCTTAGTCATTTAATTTTATTTTCTCTTAGAGATATTTTAAATTACGTTCCCAAACCCTCCACTGCTAGTATAAATAAGAAGGGGGATAAAGGATCCCCTTATCTAATTCCTCTAGTGTCTTTGAAAGTATGAGAGGGCATCCAATTTATCAAGATCGAGAAAATATGTGTTCATATCATATCCTAAACCCAGTCTGTCCATATCCTGCTGAATCTGAAGGCTGTGAGAATTACCTTGAGATAATTCCAGTTTAAGTGATCGTAAGCCTTTGACAAATCCAACTTAATCATCATTCCTCTCTGAGTTTTCTGTTTAAGAGAATGGATTGTTTCCTGAGTTACTACAAGTCCATCAAGAATTTGCATACCCTCCACAAAACCGGTTTGCTCCAGTGATATTATGTTGGGGAGGATGGGTTTTAATCTTTTAGCTATTAGAGTCGCAATTATTTTATATATGACATTACACAGAGAAATTAGTCGGAAACCATGGGAAGTTTCCGAATTAGCATTTTTAGGAATCAGAGTAAGGAAAGTAGAGTTGAGGCATGACCATACCTTTTGTTTTATGCGAGATTCCTCTACTACCTCCAGGATTTCTTGGCCGAGGAAACACCATCCTGCTTGATAAAACTCCACTGTATATCCGTCCGGTCCTAGTGCTTTGTTTTTCTTCATACTCTTCACAGTTTCCTCCACTTCCTCTAATGTGGCTGCCCTCATTAATGCCATATTTTGTTCTTCAGTTACTAGTCTAGGAATCTCCTTACCAATGAGGTCTATAGCCGCTTCCATGTCTACTTGTGGTTATGTTAAAATGTCCCTATGATGTTCCACCAAAGTCTGCTCAATTCCTTCGTGATCTATTATCCTTTCTCCTTCTTCATTTTTGATAGAGAAAATCATATTCCTTTGCCTATGCTGAATCATGGCTTGGTGAAAGAACTTGGTGTTTCTTTCCCCTTCACGTAACCAATTTAGCCTGGATTTTTGTCGCCAAAGGATTTCTGCCTGTTTCCTCCGCTCCTCTAGTTGGCTTAGTATAATTCCTTCTTTTTTGCTTCTTTCCTCGTTTCTTCCTTCTGTGATAGTTTGTTGTGGGATCTCTTCCATTTCTTTTTCTAGCTTTTGTTTTTCCATCATTATGTTTCTGAACTCTTCCTTGTTCCATTTTTTTATTTTCCCTTTAATTTCTTTGAGTTTTAATTGAAAGGTATGCATCTTACCTTTTCCTTTTTGAGTGCTCTGGTTCCACCATTCCTCTATCTTAGGTAAGAACTCTGTATTCCTGAGCCAGAAAGCCTCGAACCTGAATGGCCTTTTGTGGGAGTTTTTTTTAATGTCAATTTCCAGCCTGATCAGCCAATGATAAGAAACCATCACTGGCATGATCTTAGCTTCAACAAAAACATCTCAGTTCATTATCTGTTCTGCAATAAGCAATCGGTCTAGTCTAGAAGCTATTTGATTTTTCCCTTCTCTTAGATTATTCCAGGTATGGATGCCGTTAATTGTTGGGATGTCTATCAACCTTTGCTCTGTAATCATCTCATCAAACTCTTCCATGTTTTGGTCCGACCTTCTTATACCTCCTCTCTTCTCCTCTATTGTTCTTATCATGTTAAAGTCGCCCCCTACTATCCATGGAATTCCAGGAAAGATCCTTCCTATGGACTACAAACTTTTAAGGAAGTTTCTCCGATCTCTTGGAATGTGCAGTCCATAGACCCCAGAGATGAGAATCCACTCCTCTGATCCTATCAATCTGAATAAACCTGTGAGGATTCTGGGAGAAATTATCCAATTTGCAAACATTGCTTCTTCAGGGTTCCAAAGAATAGCCAAACCCCCGGCTGTGCCATTTGCATTCTGACCCATCACCTCATATTGAATTTTTTGCTTCTTAACCATCCCTTCTAATTGTTGGGAGCTGATTTTCATCTCTCGAATTATCATTATGCTTGGCTTATCTTTCTTTAGCCTGTCCTTTAGGTACCTCTGCTTTCCTTTGCTATTGAGACCCCTGATGTTCCAACTTGTGACTATCGTCTTATAACTTTTTGGGTGGTTGATGAAATACCTCTGAAAGAGGTATAACCCTGCCTGAATTTACCAAAATCTCTCCCACCGCTTGTATGGTTTCGTTCATTATCTGTCTCCCTTATTTCCTACCTCCTTTTCTAGTATTATCAATTCTTGGACTTTGGAGTCCCTGATTTCCTATCTGCTCTGTCTGATTTTCTGAAGTGATTCCTTTCTTCTCCTTATATTTCCGGAATGTTTCTTTATACAGTTGCTTTTGAGTTTCCGGAATGAACCTTTCGTCAAGGTTTTTCCAATCCTGGAGTAGTATTTTCATGATTCTTTCCTCCTCATTCCCATTATCCCTTTGTATTTCTGCCTCCCCCTGGGTTTGTTCAACTGTCACCTCCATACTGTCCTCCGTTCCTTCTCTGACCTTACTGTTCTGGATTAGGTCGTTAGTAATTTCCATAGGTTCCTTCGTGGTTTCTTCTTTTCCAGGTTCTTCTTCTTCCTCCTATAAGACCTAAAATTTGTTTTGAGATTCTGCTAGTACTAACTTTACAGATTGTTGCGGCCTTGCTACATCCTTTCCTGACCTCTTTCTTCTTTGGACTTCCTGGAAGCCTGTTTCTCCTTCATTCCTTCCTTCTGACCCCCTTTGTTCCTCTTCTTGCTTTCTTGTGGTTTCCTCTTCTTTGTTCAGTGGGCATTGTTTGAAGAGGTGTCCATATTCATGGCATCTTCTACATATAAAGGGTATATGTTCGTAGCCCAATGGTTGTTGCCAAAGTTCATCATGATACTCAAGCTCTATGTATTTCGACAATGGCTCTGCTATATTCATATAAACGCATATCCTTTCATAGGATGTATACTTCTCTCTTTTTGTTGACTCTGCAACTTTAACAAAGGTCCCAACCGTTTTGCTGATACCTTCCAGGATATCAGGGTCCCAGAACTCCGTTCGCAATCCGAATAATCTTTCCCAGATGGGTGCTGCTAGCATTTTTTCATGGACTGGGTTGTATCTGTCTTCCTAGTGCCTCATGAATAATCCGGCATTATTCATAAAATATGGTCCACCTTCAAAGGTTTTTTCCTTGTCTTCTAGATTTGCAAATATCACTGTAAAAAAACCCTTTGCCCCTAGCTTTAGATCTATGTGCCCTTTCGGCTTCCATCGTTGTTGTATCCATTTAGCTAGGTCTCTTTCTGTTGGCCAAAAGTCTACAAACTTGCATATCAAGGCGTGATCTCTCATGTAACTCCTGTAGTCTTCAAGTTTATTATTGGGGATTACATACCTTGGTTTTTTCTAGGCTCTGGGAAGGCACCTACCTCCAAACTTGGTTTGCCACCGGTTTCCCAGTACTGGCGCATCGTTTCTTTTCTCCTCCGGATTTTTCTGCATCCCGTGTCCACTTGATTCCGCTACTGCTATATTTTTCTAGGAGGGGATATCTCCCCTCCCTGTCACCCCTTCCATGATAATTTTCAGTCCAGTCTCGGTTTTTTATTCGACCTTTGGTTGTTCCCAACGATTTTTTTTCCTTTGCTACCCTAATAATCTCCTTTCAGCCTTTGTCGCCGTCTCCGATCCACTTCTCACGCAGTCTTTGAAAACCCTAGGTTTTCCAAACCCTCACTTGACCTTCCTCGCTCCGCTCCATCTCCCTCATTTCACTATATCACAAAACCATAACTTTGATTTATAAAGGAAATAACTTAAATGTGTTGATCTAATATCCTTGAAATTTGGAGTTTTGTTCCTATAATTTTTTAATGGTTGAAATGTTTATAATAACTTATGTAGTTTTATTTCTTTATAAGATTGAGTTGACAAAACCATAACTTTGATTTATAAATGAAATAACTTAGATATGTTGATCTAATATCCTTGAAATCTAGAGTTTTGTTCCTATAATTTTGTTAATGGTTGAAATGTTTATAATAACATATGTAGTTTTATTTCTTTATAGTTCTTCCATATTCAGTATAAAATTTAATTTTTTATAATAAATAAAATAATATGCTATTTAAAACAGTGTGGATCAAGGAAAAATTAAGAAGGGCATAAATTCTTTCTTCCCTTTTGTCTCTCATGGAAAGGAAAAGAAACCCATCTTCCTTCATCATATTTCACCTCATCTATCTTTACAATGTGTTCCAAAAATTTGGGCAAAATTCATGGAAAATCTACGTTAATTGTTGCTCCTAAGAGTCATATCAAAAAATTAAGACAGATGTACATACTCATAAACTCATGTTGGCTAACTATTGTTGTCAACCGGTAATGTATTAACTCATGTTGGCTAACTATTGTTGCCAACCGATAATGTATTTTGCAATAGTATAAGGTAAGGAGTATTAGAACCATCTCACGGAGACCTTATCATACAAGGAAGCGATGGAGGGAAACAAAGCCACTCCTACATTCCATCTTTAACTAGTTAACTAGCCATTTGAACGCAATTTTTTTTTATAGAAGTTATGATGGCATTTTTTCAAATTTGGAATCCCTCCACCATATTAGTTAGAAATCAACTTTGAAAATGGAATACTGAAGATTTCTCCCAGGCAATTTTGAGAATTTTATTTATTCAAATTTGTCCCTTTATAATAAAATATACTTATTATTTTTTAGTAATTTAAATTTTTAATATAAAAAATATTTAATATTTTAATTAAATTTAAATAGTTTATTAATATTATTTTAATAGAATTATACTAATACTAACTTGTATTTAAAAAAAAGCTATAACATAAATCTTAATTTTGAAAATTGGATTTAATAAAAATAAATTGGGTTTTTGGTTATTTTTATTTTTATTTTTTTAGCCAGCTAAATTTTATATATTTTTAAAAATTTCATAAAATACAATCATGAAGGTTTGGAGTAGAAAGCATGTGTGCACTGCG
Organism: Pinus taeda; assembly: GCA_000404065.3. Taxonomy (NCBI): domain Eukaryota; kingdom Viridiplantae; phylum Streptophyta; class Pinopsida; order Pinales; family Pinaceae; genus Pinus; species Pinus taeda. The sequence continues at coordinate 149,891 of APFE031072739.1, forward strand.
GAGAGAATTGGAGAGACCATCTGCCCATGAGAGGGAAATTAGATGGTCTCCCAAAGAGTTCTAAGCCATAATTATAATGGTGTGACACCAAAATTGAGTACACATAGCTGCAACTAAGTAGACAAGAGCAACAAAGTAACATGTAAAATTAAGACACTCAGAATGAATATCTTGGTAATTTAGCATGCATGTTTAGGTTGTTCCTCATCCTACTTGGTCTTGGTCTAGGTGAGATGTGCTTCCTCCCTTTGAACCTTGCCTTTCTAAGCCTTTTTCCCTCCTAACCTATTACTGTTCCTCCATGTAGAGAAAGGGGTTGTCATGTCCTCCTGAAAGCCAAAGGGGATGATCCCATTCGATGAAGAATTTCCCAGTGTAGGAGTCAACCTCCTTTCATGAGGGTTATCCCTTGGCTTGGCTCTCAATGCCAATTTCGTTGGCCAAGCTTGGAGCTTATCCCACTAGTTCAAGAGAACTATGGAACCTAACCACCTCTTGTTTCTTAGCTTGATGTTTTGGATAAGCTAGACTGGAAAATCTTTGACTCTGATGAGAAGAGTTTGTTTCTTCTCTTTCCTCATTCAAATTGGAGGACACTGGAGGAGGGGGGCAGGGGGAAAGGGAATTCCCATTTCTCTGGATAGATTCCTTAAGATTGTGCACATGTGAACCAAATGGGTGTTGCTTTCATTTATTCCACCTCCGACTCTTTCCCTAGCTTCTTATTTCTCCCAGAGTTGTCTACCAATCAAATTTTGGATAACCTTGTAGCCATTGCTTGTGTTCATTCTCTATTGCGCCTTCATAGTAGCAACAATGTAGTGGATATGCCTTGGCATGTCCTCATCAAATTCTTCTTCACCTTGACCATACTAGGGAGGGAAAGGTTGGCTCACATGGCCTTTGTCACATCTTCTGACTCAAACCCTTACCCTCACCAACATAAAGAAACATGTGTAATCCTTTCCTTTGACCTAAAACCACCTCAGTCTCACTACTCCTCCAGAACCCTAGTGACCATCCACTCGTAGAGCAGAGAAGATGAGGGAGTGAATTTTGGGATACGCAATAATGACAAAACATTTGTCTCACACGATGTGTAAATTCCTTGTGCTTAGTTGAACCTTTGTTGTTTCGTTGCAATGAATGTGGCCTATTGTGAGTTCGGAGAATGGTCGACACCCATTCATTCCCACTAAAACCTCATGCAGCGCTGAAATGTGATAATTGCCCCAAATCAGTTGTAGTGTTATCACGTAGATCTGAGGAGCTGAGATCTTTCATTTCTATGTCATTATGGTGGGAAACCTAAGCCTCAATTTTTGGAGTTGTCAAGGGAATGTCCTCACATTGAACTTACTCTTCCACCCCCTTTGTTTGCTAGGAAATTTGTTACGGAATTTTCTTTGCACCAAACATGGGAGAATATTATTGGTGTTTGTTGCTTGAGAATTTGAGCCAAGTGTTGCATGATTTGATCTAGTCTCTATCTTATGGATAATTTTGAGGTTGGTTATCCATTATCATGTTTTCAAGCATATTAGATTACGAGCTAAGAATTTCCCTCGATATGATTGAGTGGAATGCACTCTTTCAGACAATGACGAGACCTTAAATTAAGGCTTTAAGTTTAGCTGTGTTATTGAGTTATTGTGTGATATATCCCATCTAGATTCTGATCATTTCCGCTCTATGATTTTTGATGACTCCACTAATTCCTACAACCCCTAGATTTCCCTTGGATTATCCATTAAAATTTTGCTTATAATGCTTCTCCATCAGAGGAGTCCAGGTGTTCGAACTTGGTGATTTGACTTGAGGATGAGTTATGTTCCCTTCGGGATGGGAGGCATTAAGTTTCCACCAAGCTAGGATAACCTTTTCATTATAGGGCCCCTCAAAGTAATAATCCTCCCAGATGGAGGGGAAGAAGGTCTCTTCTAGATGTTTGTGAATGAGAAACTAGATGTCATCTTCACTTTTGTGTTTTTCATTGAATATTCTTTGATTCCATTCCTTCTAAATCTTCTAGGATAGGAATCTTGGAGCCATATTTCAAGGTCAACTAAATATTAGACTCTGTAAGGGAACTTTTTACCAAGTCTTGATTATTTGAACAATGCTTCCTTCTACCCTATCCGTACATTAGAATCATTATTCCAACTTGTTCCAGAGATTATTTGCTACATCACATGAATTTAACAAGTGATCTATCGATTCCTATTTACTTTTACACATGCAACACTAAAAGGGTCCATAGAAGCCCCTTTTGTGCAAGTTCATCCATGTGGGGATGCAATGTTCAGCAAGAAGATAGGTAAATGTGTATACTTTTGGCCATGTATTATGAGTCCAAAGCTCCTTCTAGAATGGATATAAGGCTACTAGTGGGGCTTGAGCTGATAGATGATAGATTTGATTGTGAAGGTTCCAACACTTTCATAGCCCAAACGCAAGATGCCAGGGCCATTTTTCTTTCTTATAATTCATTTGTTGATTTCTTGCTCCAAGGATAACCTACTTATCTCAGAGTCTTCTTCCTCGTAGAGCATCAATGTCTTTGATTTATGAACACCTAAGTTTTCATACTCTAGGAAATTGAAAGGAGTTTCTCAGGCTAGGCAGTTGCTGCTAGGATTCGTGCCATAGTCTTGTTGATTTCTCATCCCTAACTACCTAGAATTTGTGCATCTGAACCAATGATTTATTTAGGCTTGTTAGGTTCCAAATGAGGGAGCCTTAAGCCTATGAGAAAAGGCATATTAGGTTATATCTATTGGTTTCCTTAGCGTATTTATGCCAAAGTTTCACCCATTTCTCCTTTAAATGTTTCACCCATATCCACCAATTTGTTTCTCCCAAAACCTTATTATCCCTTTCTAGATCATGCATTACTAGTCCTGCAATTGCTTTTGAGAGACACAAGGTTTCCTATTTGACGAGATGCCATTTTTCCTTGAGGTGAGGCCTCCCCATAAGAAATTTCTTTAGATATCTCTTATATTTTTCAGAGCCAGCTAGAACATAGAACAGATAGGTGGGAATTTATGCGAGGACATACTTTAGGAGAATAATATGAATGTCTATGTTCAAAGAGTTGAGGTCCAATTGTCAAGTTTCCTTCATATTTTTTCCAAGAGATTTCTCCATGATGAATAATTGATACTTTAGTAAGTGATCTAGGTAGCTCTAGAAAGGCTGAAAAATCGAAGTATTTTGAGTTCATTGAAACCAAGAATGGAATGTAGAGCTCATCATCCTATCTCCAACAATACAAATAATGCCTCCATCTAAGTTAGTATGCGAAAGTTACGCTCAGTCAAAATTCTAGTCAAACTGGGGAAAAGTCAAAGTCAAAGTCAACGTTTGGCCACATTGCAAGATGTACAGATGACATGTGGAAACAAATTTAGCAGGCCTAGTGGGACCCATAGAGGTAATGTGGTAGCCCAATCAGCAAACCAGGTGGACCCACAGGTAGGTGATGTAGCAACACCGCAAGTTCACACATGGCATGTAAGTGACAAAAGTGGCACATGATGTGCACCAATGAGAGCCTACCATTAGGCCCAATCAAATTGTCCGACATGGAACCTCAAATTATGTTGAAGTGGCCTTGCCATGGTGCAATCTCCATTTTTGTCTTATTCTCATGGTTTGGGGAGTCGTTATCATATGGACATACATTTACCATATATTATATGGTTTTAAAGCTATATTAAAACCAAAATTGGGATTTAAAACCATATTAAAGAAAAATTGGGAGTCCATGGGTTTTGGACCCAAAGCCTCCCCAATAAAAAGTAACTTAATATGATTGTTCCAACTATTGTTCCACCCTCACACTTTGTCTTATTCAACCCCACACTTTGTTATAAAATGTCATTAAGATGGTTCAAAGCAAACCATGGAGAATACATGAGAGGTGAGGGTGCATGAAGGCCAATTAAGCCATGAATCTCAAGAAGATTCTGGTAATATTTTTAGAGCACATGTTAGGAAATATTCCAAAGAACATTCTCTATGAGGAATATTTAGGAACTTGGAGATTCCATGTGGTGGGGGGGGGGGAGATTTTGAAGGTATCATAACTATGTCAATTTTATATGCATTTGAACCAGTTTTTCACGAGAATTTTGATGGTGTAATCCATTTATTCATCTGAGCATCATATTTTTCACAAGTTCCCAAAAGAAAATCTTGTGAGAAATCTAAATTATTCCTAGGGAGCCTATATTTGACCATCACAGAAAGGGGTCATGTTTATACTTAGATTTCACAGCTTTTCACAAGGAATGTGATGGTGCATGTTGTTTCTTCAACCAAGTAGTCAATTTTCAGGTCGTCCCCTGACTTGGAGTAAGGTGCATTATTGTCATGTTTTCATTTGGTTTTTTCTCAGATGATGATTTTGTTATAAAATCCATGTATGTCACATTGTCAGGGGGTCATTCTATGCCACTTTATGTGAGATTGTTCCATGTCATTTTGAAGGAGAACATCGTGTGAGTGAGATTTATTTGTAGCGGAACATCTTATGGAGAGACATGTCACTCTAGATAAGGGGATTCATCCTTGTATTGATAGAGATTACGTCATGTGCTCATCATCTTCTTGCAAAAACTAATGAAGTGACCTCTGCACTCTTACCCATCGCCTAGATGTCTGGTCCATATTGGATGAACTTTGTTATTACACCATGTTTTTATGTGCGATTCATGATTATTTGTTACTTGTTTCATGTTGATGGTTTGTGGAAGTTGTTAGAATATGATTTCATCATTATTTCACAAGAAAATGTAATTTTCAGTAAAAGGTCGTGTATGATGGGGGACGATTTTTGTTTGAAATCAGTCACGAAAATTTCCCAGATGAACTATTATCAGAGTGGTCTAACCTTTTTGGTAGGGATTGTGAATTAGCAAGTGACAAGAAGGAAAGTGGAGGATAAAAAAATCTCTATGAGGTATTCTATAGGATGGAAAACATGCTATATATAATGTATGCAAATTATGAGGAGAAAACAAAAAAAGAGAAAGAGAGAGTAGAGGATGGTGCTCCACCTCCATCTTCAGGGGAATATTATTCTTCTTCATCTTCTTCTCATCATTCAAATGAGGAGATCAATTAGAGCCTTCAAGCAGAGAATGTTGAATTGAGGAGACTTCTATAAGAAGGAGAAACAGAGATTGTAGCTTGAAATGCAAGCCACAAAAAAAGCATTCGAAAAGTTGAAGTACAATGAAGGCTTAGGGAAGCCATCATCACTTGCTTCAAAATACATAGCCAAGGTAAACAATGTTGATAGTTCTTCAGTTTCATTGCCACATGTTGATATTTCAGTTTGAAGCATGGAAGTTCCCATTTCAGGAACCGACATGAGAGTCCCTACCAAGATGGGGTATAAAAGAGGACTTGGTGTTATTGTCCAAGAAATTACTCAGCCAGTGGAGGCTATACAAAGGCCTCAATTTCATGATTGGGATACACTAAAGGAGAATGTTTGAAAGCAATAGAAGAAAGGGGTTCTAAAAACAAAAAATCCAATCCATTGTTGAAACCATAGAGGAAAGAGGATGATGGGAACACATCACAATATTCCCATGATAGTGCACATTATAGAAGAAGAGCTAAGGGAAGCTCTCATCACCAAAATATCACCAGAGACAACCAAGTTAGGTATAAAAAGTCTCAGTATGCTAATGTTCCTTCTAAGGATGAGAAAAATTTATGGCAGCTAAAGCCATGTAGTTTTGGTAGCTTGTATAACCATGTCATTTCCAAGTGTTGGAAACAAATGGCTACAAGGAAAGGTAGAAGACAAGAAAACCCTTCTCTACATTATAGAAGGAATAAGGCCAGGAAAGTATGGCGGAGGATTAACTTTTGTAACCATTGCAACAAAGGTGTACATTAGAGATCCACATGTTGGAGGCTCCATCCAAAACAACATCACGAGAAGGATAAAGCACCTACGAATGAACTAGCTAATGAAGTTTTTCAACAAGTGAATCAGGTACAGGGAGATGACCCATTCAATTTGTTGAGTGAGAAATGGTGATATTAAAGATAGTAGTATGTCATGGCCACATTTTTGAACCATGTGTTGCTAAATTTTGAAAAAGTGATGAAGTGCTTTCCATCACTTATAAATGCAACATAGTGATACTATTTTCCTTTATTGATAGCTGAGTTATTGGTTTTTTATTATTATTCTAATGTAGAATTGACCAATGAGTGTGTTATAAACTCTTAGCAAGTATGGGGTTTTCTTGGGTTATGTTTGGTCTTGTAAAAGAACATGTATTTTGGAAGATTGTATTACATATTTTCATAGGATGCAGGCATCAATTCATCACTTATGGATCAAAAGTAGAAAGGTGAAGGAGAATGAACTGTGGCCTATTAGGCACTTGTTGTGTAGAGGAGGGAGCAAAGAATATTGTAGATAGTTTTCATGATTTTCGAGGACAAAAATATCGTTAGCGGGGATGAATGATACAATTGCCTCCATAATGGCTCAAAAATAAATAAAAAATCTTTGGATTTCATCAAAACCAAGACTGTAGCATAGACCTTGTCATGATTCTAATGGTACAAACAAGAGCTTAAGCTAAGTTTGTATGTGAAAGTTATTTTAAGTCAAAGTTTTTGTCAAACTGGAAGAAAGTCAAAGTCAAAGTCGACCTTCTTCCATGTGTTAGGATATAGAAATGACACATGGCAACAAAGTCAGTAGGCCTATTGGGACCCCGATATGTAATGTGGAATCTCAATTAGCAAATCAGGTGGACCCACAAGCAAGTGATGTGGCAACACCACAAGTTGACACATGGTAAGTAGGTGACAAAAGTGGCATACAATGTGGACCAATGATAGCCTGCCACAAGGCCCAAGAGGCCTTAGCATGGTGCTACCTCCATTTTTTTCTTATTCTCATGGTTTAGGGAGTTGTTACAAGACGTACATACATTTACCATATATTATATGGTTTGAAAACAATATTAATACCAAAATTGAGCTTTAAAACCATATTAAAGAAAATTTGGGAGTCGATGGGTTTTTAACCAAAAAGCTCCTCAACAACAAGTTACTTAATATGACTATGCCAAGCATTGTGTTAACCATACACTGTGTCTTATTCACCCTCACACTTTCTTATAAAATTGCATTAAGATGGTTGAAAGGGAACCATGGAGAATACGTGAGAGATGAGGCTGCAAGAAGGCTAATGAAGGCACAAATCTCAAGAAGATTTTAAAAATATTGTTAGAACATATATTATGGAATCTTCCAAAGAATATTTTCTATGCATAATATTTGAGGAATCTTGGACATTCCATAGAGGTAGAATTTTAAAGGTGTCAGAATTATGTCAAGTTTATACTCATTTGAATCTGTTTTTTCCAAGAGTCTGATGGTGCAGTGCATTTCTTCATTTGATCATCATATTTTTCACATGTCTCCAAAAGACAATCTTGTGAGGAATATAAATTATTCTCGGGGATCCGAGATTTGACAGTCATAGAAAGGAGTCTTGTTTATACTCATATTTCATGGTTTTTCACAAGGAACGCAATGTTTCATGCAATTTAATCAATCAATTAGCTGATTTCCAGGCCTTCCCCAAACTTGGAGTAAGGTGAATTATTGTCATGAGTTCATTTGATTTTTACTGAGATGCTGATTTGATTCGAAGATCCATGTATGTCGCATTGTGAGAGGATCATTGTATGCCACTTTATATTAGATTGTTTCTTGTCATGTTGAAGGAGAATATCGTGTGAGTGAAAGTTCTTTGTCAGAGAATGTGTTGTAGAGAGACATGCCACTTTAGATAAGGGGGTTCATCATTGTATTGATATAGATTACATCATGTACTCATCATATTCTTGCAACAACTAATGAAGCAACCTCCCCACTTTTGATCGAAGGCTCGGAACGTAGTCCAGACTAGGTGAAATTTGTTATCATATCATGTGTTTATGTGTGTGTCATGATTAATATTTACTTGTTTCATTTTGATGATTTTCTAAAGTTGTTATAATATGCATTACTCATGATTTCACATGCAAATCTAAGTTTCAATAAAAAGTCTTGTATAATGGGGGTTTTTGTTTGAAAGCACTCACGAAAATTTCCTGGATCAGTGAATTAGGGTGGATCCCAAGTATTTGGATGGAATGTGGACAAGGAAAAAGCCCAAAATATTGATAATGTTTCTTTGGGTGATAGGGGACGTGTTGAAGAGAAATATTTTGGAATTTTCCAAGTTGATGGAGGTTCTGGAAGCTTCCAATTAAATGCATAAGGTTTCCTTGACTCTTTTGGATTCTTTGACTGATGGGTGGTTCAAATGAAGGGTGTCATCTAAAAATTGTTGGTGCAAGAAGGTGATATCGTCATGGGGAGGAAGGCCTTGTAAAGTACCCTGTTGAAGAGCTTCCTTAATGGATCTTCCCAATCCATTTTCCATGAGGATGAAAATAAAAGAAGAGAGTGAATCACCTTTCCTTATTAATCAACATGGTTTGAAAGTGCTAGAAGAGGATCCATTAACAATAATAGAGAAGAAGGGCGTGGAAAAAGAGACATGACCCATTGAGTCCAGTGGAAATTGAAGCCAAAGGTTAAGAGAATACTTTCCATGTAGTCCCAATTTAGTTTTTCAAAGGCTTTGGAGAGGTCCATCTTGATTAGTATATTAGGTCTCTTTAGAGTTTTGAGGGAGCAAATGGATTCCTGATCTAGGATGATACCATCAAAGATTTTCTTTCCTTCCACATAACCAATTTTCTCAGGGGAGATAAGGATAGGTTGGATGGATGTCAGGCAGTTGGCATCCATTTTCGATACAAGTTTTTATATGACGTTGAAAAGTTCAATAGGTTAGAACTTACCCAAGGAAGATACTTTTTCCTCCTTTGGCATCATAGCAAGAAAAGTGGAACTGAAATCTAGGGGAATGCATCTATGTGCTTTTAAACCTTCTATGATTTCAAGGATATCAATGTGGAGAAATTTTCATATGATTGAAGAAGGAGACCATGAATTCATGAGGTCTTGGGGTTTTTCCATCAACCATTTGATGAATTTATTAATTGGACTCATTGACATTGATGGGTCTGATAAGAGATGTGTGGTGATTGACTAGCTTGGGTATGTAAGTTGTGATGTTATTGATGGATTCCTTGTGTTGAGGTTGAGGGTTAGAGAGTAGATTTGAGTAGTGGCTTACTAGGGCAGCTTAAAGATCCTTATATTTCTCTAGTATTTTCCCATTCTCAGTGTGGAGAGTTGTTGCTTGATTCAGGGAGCAGTGTCATATAGTGGAGATATGACAAAATGAATTGTTGCGTTGCCCCTCCTTGAGCCAGCTAAATCTAGATTTTTTGTTTCTAGTAAACCTTCTCTTGCTTGTAATGATCCTCTAGTTTCGTAGTGAGAGAAGCTTCTATGTCCCTAATTTCCTTTGTTTGGCCATTGATTATGATTTCCTATTATAGAGAGGCCTTTTCCTTTTCTAGAGCTTGTTTCTCCTAGAAGATATTGCCAAATTCCTCACTGTTCAACTGTTTGAGGAGGATTTTGATATGTTTGAGATTTTACTAATAAGTAAACATTTTTTTTATCCTTTTATGTGGCTCATGATTTTCCACCATTCATGAATTTTGTTGGTGATTTTGGGATTTTTGATCCAAAACTACTGAAGCCTGAAAAGACACCTGATGGGTTTGTCAAATGTTCTCCATGAGAGGTAGATTGGCTAGTGGCCCGAGCCCATTGAGGGAAGGATCTCCACTAATAATTCATTGCTACAAGTGAGAAAATTATCCAACCTAGAGGAAATGTTTGCTAAACCACCTAATAGTTGTTCTAAGTGAATATCATATTGATGGTTTTAATGTCCACCTGTCTGCTTTCTCGATGAAATTTCATAAATCCTCTAATTTGGTATGTAAGTGTTTTATTTTTCCTTTATTTTCACTCAAACAAGTGATCATATTAAAGTATTCACTACAAGGAAAATACCATATAGAGAAGGTTTTGCGGGAGCCCCTATAAAAATATCCAAAAAATCTGTTTGTAGTGGAGTTGGGTGGGAGGATATTTATAGGATGTTTTTAACGATGTGTCTATAATACACTAACACACCAGTGCTTGATTGAATATGGTGCGCCATGGAAGAGTTATTTTTTATAAAAATAAAAAATAGCAGCCCTTAAGTAAATGACGTGCACCGATGCATATACTACTTCATAACACCGGAAAAGGGTTAAATTTAAAAAATGGCGGTCATAAAATTCATTTTTCTGGATCCAGTGTTACACTCTCATGATTTCTCGATACTAAACTAACATACAAATACCTCAGTGCATAAAAAATATGGCGTATCATTGTGGGGTTTTTAATTTAAAAATAGTGCTGCACATATTATATTATATGCATCGGTGCATTTAATAGAACTGAATTCCCCAATGCTTAATAGAAAATGGTGCATCATTGCAGGGTTATATTTAATACAAATAAAAGCATTGGTATGCTACATTTATACATGCTACAAACTTGAAGGTTTATGGAAAATTTGCAATTAAATTATTATGTCTTTCAGGCAATGGATCAATTTGAAAATGTACATAAATTTATGGTTTTTAAACTCAGTTTGCAACACAAAAATAGAGCAAATATACTATACACCACAACACAAGAAATCAAAATGATAAAAGAGTTCAACCCTCCTGGGCTACATCTCCTATTCTAGCTTCCAATGTTGGGCCTCTTTCATTAAGTTCTCAAATCTATGATTTTATGGATTTATAATGCTCATAATGTAAAAATAATGTCTCCCATGGCTTCAGAATACCCTAAATCCCAAAATTGGGCTCTTCATAGGCTCAATTTTGCCAAAAACTAAGAAATTTATGCTCTAGAGAAATATTTGCTGCTAATGACTCTACAAAATAGACCCGTTGTCTAATTGTTCTACGAATTCTTCCATTTCTAAGGCCATTGACCATGAATTGTGCTTGGTGCCAGTCAGATTTCCATTTATTCGGGTGAAAAAGGTCACTTTGTTTTAAATTCCCAATGACCCTTGGGTGGAAAAATATGGCCACATGGGGCCATGCTGTTGGGAGTTGGGCCTAACCACCCACCCCCATTAGCGTAGCCCCCAATCTTTGGGTCATGGTTCCAGTAGTGCGTAGATCCCGGGGTTGGCCGTGGTTTTTTCATACTTGTCACATGGAACATTTCCCACTCACCCATGGTTTTGTAGCTCTTCATATGCCATGGGGTCGGGCAATACCCAATCCCCCTCCACATTAGTGCTAGTTCCTCTATTGTTAGTTCCATGGTGATTCATGGGAATTGTATTTAGGATTTGACCCATCTCTTGACCTAAAAACACTCGCAACCTTTGCTCCCTTGGGTCATGTGACATGTGGTGTGACCTTGGGCCCAGGCTAAGCCGTAAGAACTTAGTTGATCTGCCTCTAATTTTGTGGGCATGTAGTGATCAGGTGCCATGGCTTAGCCTTCGCACCAATCCCCAAACATGAATTTTGGAACATTCAAATAGAAATTTTCCATTATGGCTAACGAAAACCACTAACATTGTAATGGTAGAGTGTTGCGGTGTTTTCAATGAGGTCACCGGTTCAAACCCAGTTGAGGCTAGTCTAACCTTAACAAAATTTTATTCACCAGTGAGGTGCTATGTGGTAGCCCGTGATCAGGCCATGTGGTACCCATCCATTCGACCACCTAATAAAACTACCAGCCAATCAAAATTTCACCATGCGTTGAATTTAGATGCTGTCATGTCATTGGACCGAGGGTGCACAATCAAACTGCTAAGTCATTGTAGGGACTGCCCAATCGGCAATCCTATACTTCAACCGAGAAAAACTTAGTTGTTTAGGAAAATGTTTAGAATGCAATATTTGTCGCATACTATATCAGTTTTGAGCAATTAAAGTTGTGTTGGATCTAGGACAATGAGATCTACGTTTTGGCACCAATTTCGAGAATTTTATAACACTTCCATTTTTGAACACTTTACTAATCCCCTGGATCACTCATCCCCACCAAAATATTTTGTACCACCAAAAGACTATTTTCAATCAATAGATAAGTTAGGATACAACTCCCTCACCCTTACAATCTCAATCCATTTATTCTTGCTTGGATTTTTTCGTTGGACCCCACATGAAGGTACTCCATGTTCCCTCTTCTTGAAGTTCTTGTTTTTCTATCAAGGATAGTATCTTGTTGTAATTGTTCAATATATTTAGGAGACAAATCTTCAATTGATGGAATCTTAACATTATCTTCTTCATCTTCAATCAAATGAGGCTCATATAATCTCAAGTTCTCAACATTAAAAACTTCATAAACTTGCATATATGGAGGAAAATCCAACCAAAAGGCATTATTACCAATCTTTTCTAAAATCTTAACAGGTCCATATCTGATTGGTTTTATTTTTTTACCTTCTTCTTGAAGCCTCTCCTTGCTAATGTAAACCCAAACTCCGTCTCAAACCTAAAAATTGTGGTCAACACAATGATTATCATGCCTTGTCATGTACATGGCTTGACTCTTTTCTAGCTATTCTTGAACTATTTGATGCACCAATTGAACTTGTTCAATACTTGGCCTTATTTATTTCATTATGTCCATCAATAGAAAAATATTTCGCAAAGATAAAATCTAAAGGAGATTTTGGTAAGTATCCCAAGCATGCCTGAAATTGATATTTTTGAGTCAATGAATTCTTGGCCCACTTGTAAGCATGTTGAATGTACTGTAAGTGTTCATCCCAAAGTTTAGGATGTTTCTTGCAATATCCATGAAGGAGATGCACTATTGTTTTGTTCACCACTTCTGTGTGGCCATTAGTTTATCGATGAGATTTTGTGCTCTTCTTCAACTTGGTGTCCACGAGTCCTCATAAGCTTGGCCAAAATTTCCCAACAAATCAAGAATCTCAATTATAAATAATTGATGTGGGCAACCCAAAATGCACCCATATATTTTGAAAGAACATTTGTATAGTTTGTTTAACTCTAACTTGCTTCTTACAAGTCATCAAAATACACATTTTTCTTAAATGATCCAAAACAATATAAAGGTAATCATGAATTTTTCTAGACACAGATAGCCCTCCCACAAAATCCATAGAAACACTTTCCCAAGTACGGGAAGGAACCAAAAATGGAGTATACAATCCCAAATTTCTATTTCTAGGCTTACTAGTAGCACGCAAAGAACATCCTCTTACATATTGTGAAACACTTTCATTCATAGAAGGCCAAGAACAATACTTTGTAATTGTTCAACTATCTTTCCTACCCCAAAGTCATGAGAAAATAAGAGAAAGATGTGCCTCCATTATGATGTTGATTCTTTCACCCTATGGAATACATAGCTTGCCTACAATAATTTATCATAAACATGATGATCTAATTTCTCTACTTGGTTGCCTTGACACAAAGTTGCATATATATCCTTAGAATCTCCATCTAAATCATATTGTTAAAAATAGCTCTCATTCATGACAGAATTATTCTTAAGAATAATGGATGCAATAAAAATTGGTCTTGATAGCATATCAACAACGTTGTTATAGATACATTTTTGATACCTAATTACTAAGTGGAATTGTTGTAAGAAACCCATCCATATGAAATGCCTCACTTGTTGTAGCTTCGTTTGTGATTGCAATTATTTCAAATGGTTGATGATTAGTGTGAATGATAGTTTCCTTTCCCATCAAATAATGTTTCAATTTTTTCAAACCTCTCACCAAAGCATACAATTCTTTGTCATCTGTTGGATAGTTAATTACTGCACCATTAAAGGTTTAAAAATGATAAAAAATAGGCTTTCCATGTTGCATCAAGACCGCTCGCATAGCATGGTCACTTGCATCACTTTGTGTCTCAAATGACTCCTTCAGATCTGGAAGTGCAAGAACTGATGTTTTACTGATTCTCTCTTTCAATGCATCGAAGGATTTCTTCATCTTTCCTCTCCACTAAAAAACTTCTTTCACACTTATCAAACTATGTAATGTAGTTGCAATTGAAGAGAAGTTAGAAATGAAATTTCTCCAATATTGGGTTTCTCCCAAAAATATTCTAACCTATGTTATATTGTTGGGTTTAGGCCAATTCAAAACGAATTCAACCTTTTAGGGATCAATCTTCAATTCATCCCCTCCAACAATATGACCCAAATATACTAACGATGTTTTTCCAAATTGACATTTAGACATCTTCAAAAACAACTTTGGTTTATTTAAGACATATATAACTTGTCGAACATGCTTGACATGCTCCTCACAAGTCATGTTGAAACTCATTATGTCATCTAAGTAGACTATCACAAAATCATCAAGAAAAGGTCTTAAAACATCATTCATAACTCTCATGAATGTTGCAGGAGCATTAAAAGCCCAAATGGAATAACCAACCATTCAAACAAACCTTTCTTTATTTTCAAGTTTGTATTCAAAATATATCCTTCAACAATCCTAATCTGATGATAGCCACTTCTGAAGTCCAACTTAGTGAAATAAACAACATTTTTCAATTCATAAAGAAAAACATCAATCTGAGGAAGAGGATAACAATTCTTTAACATGATTTTTCTAAGGCTTTAAATTCCACACACATGCGCCATGTACCATCCTTCTTTGCTATCAAAACATTAGGACACCCACAAGGAGATGTGCTTGGTATAATTACCCCTTTATCAAGAAAATCTTGGATTTGTTTCTTCATTTCTACATTCTCCATAACTGACATATTGTAGCTGCTAATATTTGGAAGAGGAGCATATTGACGCAATTGGATATCATGTTTGATTCCTCTTTTAGTAGGCAATCCTTCAAGTTCATGAAACATCTTATCATATTTGTTAACAACCTCAACCAAATCATATTTTTTTTTCATCACATCCTTGGAACGATTCATTTTTAGTATCATCTTTGGGTTTAATCATCAATAGTACAAAATTATTACTTGCATTAACAAGCCTCTTGATTTGTCCAACATTCACAAGAGACAAATTCAATTCCTTGTGATGTGCTCTAAAAATATACTCAATCCCCTCTTAAACAAATGACATTTTTCTCATGGCAATGAAATATGGCTTTCCTATCATATATATATGGGATTCCAAAAATAATATTGCATATGTCAAGTGGTACTACATCAAGTTCTACCTCATCAATAAAATTTGCAATGATGGTGAATTTAATTATCCATTTTGTTTTCATTTGCAATTGTGCATTGATACACACCCAACCCAAAGGATAAGTTTTAGGACGAGGAATGGTTTCCAAATTTAGTTTCTTGACAATGGCCTCTGAAATAAGATTGGCTTGGGATCCACTACTAAACAAAGTATCTACTTTGTTATTTTCTGTCGTGATCTTCATATGGAAAAGCTCACTTCATTCTTTTTTCATTTTGAGTTGCAATGGGATTGCTAGAAGAAAGAGTACTTGAAATAGAATACTTAGATTTCAATCCCATGGTTGTGATCTTTTTTTAAAATCTAGAATCAGATCATAAGTGATGTTGCGTAGTTGCAACAATATTTTGTTTCCCTTTGTTGTTAAACTTTTTGGGTCTCATCTCAAGATGAAGTTTCCAATAATGGTCTTCATCATGGCCTTCTTTTGAACAATGTTTACATGTGAGTTTATCTCACTCTTTCTTGATTGAAGAATTATTTTTACCCTTGCCTTTGAACTTCCCCTTTCCTCTGTCTCCACTCTTGAATGACTTCTTGTTAATATCTTGAGGAACATTTTTATCTCTTGCTTCTAGACGATTTGCCTGTACACAAACTTCATATATATTTGTAGGGTTAAACATAAGAATTGTATGCCTCATATAACTATGTAAACCACCTATGTATTTAAGGAGAGTGTCTTGAGAGGATAAATATACACCCAACATGAGATCTCTTCTTCTAAAATCATAGGTATAAATTTAAACACTCATACCTTTTTCTTGTCTAAAATTTTTTCATTCCATTATTGCTTTCTGCACATATGCTAATGGATAAAATTACCTTCTTAATGTAGCTACAAAATCATTCAAATAGTAAATAATATCACCACTTTTGTTGATATCCTCTTGAAGGTTGGCCTCCTACTAAATGAGTGTTGTACTTTCCAACCGTAGAGAATCAAATTGAATTTTAATGGAACCATCATAAATTTTATCCTACAATATACTTCAAGCTGACGAACCCAATTATCTAATTTGTCAGCATTTACTTCTTCATTATACAAGGGAAATTTAATTTTTACATCAAGCTATAAAAAAGGAGTTTTGATATGGCCCTTTGGAGTTCTTGGAGGAGTATGTGAAGGGGTTGAAGTAGAAGAAAATGAGGGTGAATATGGAGGTGAAGAAAAAGGTGGAGGTGGAGGTTGTGGTTTGTCACCATTTCATCCATTGCCTTTTGCAGGATTTGGGTTATCTCCTTGCAACATTATGTATGTCTCTTCAAATAGAACTTTCACCATTTCATACATTTGAAGAAATTTTTTCTAAAATATCTCTCATCCTCAGACATCCCCTCATGACATTCTTCATGTGCCATGACTGGTGAAGCTTGAGGCATGTTGTGGCTTACTTGAGCCCAGTTGAGGATTTTGCTCTACAAGAATTCCTTCTCCTGTTTTTAGCTCCAACCTTGTAAACATTAGAAAAAATTTGCAAACAAAATCAAACCTTCAAAATAATCTTGAGCTTTAATACCAAACTTTATATGTATTACAGACTTGAAGGTTTATGGTAAATTACTAGCAAATTTTGATGTCTTTAGGAAATGGATAAATTTGAAAAAGTACATAAATTTATGGCTTTTAAACTCAGACTAAATAATAATTAGAGACAAATATACCATACACATCAACACAAGACAATAAAATGATAAAGGAGTTCACCCCTTTTCAACTACATCTCCTGGTCCAACTTCCCATATGGGGCCTCTTTTATTAAGTACTCAAATTTCTGATTTCATCAATTTAGAATCCTCATCATGTAAAAATATTTTCACCAATGGCTTTAGAAGACCAAAAAACCCCAAGTTGGGTTCTTGTTGGGCTCAATTTGGCAAAAAACTGAAAAATGTATTCTCTAGAGAAGTTTTGTTGTTAACTACTCTATGAATTTTGCCACTCAGGGGGGCGCCAAGTGCGAATTTCACCTAGGTGAAAAATGTCGCCTATTTTCAATGCCCAATGACCCTTTGGAGGAAAAATATGGCCATATGTGGCCATGTGGCGGGGCACTGAGGCTGACCGCCCACCCTCACTAGTTTAGCCCCCAATCTCTAGGTCATTGTCCAATAGTGTATAAACTCCATGGTTGGCCCCTATTTTTCTGGACTCATTACCTTGCAACTTTCTCGCTTGCCCACAGTTCTGTAGCTCATCATATTCCATAGGGCCAAGCCATACAGAAGCCCCCTTCACATTAGCACTAGTTCCTCCATTGTCAATCTTGTGGTGATTCATGGGATTTGGATCTAGGCTTTGAACCAACTCCCAACCTAACAACACCTGCAACCTCTGCTCCCTCGGGTCATGTGACATTTGGTGTGATCTTGGGTTGGGGCTAAGCCTCGAGCCCTTGGTTGCTCCACCTCTAGCTCTGTGGGCATCTAGTGGTTTGGGGTTAAGGGCCCTCCCTCGATCCCAACCTCCAAACTTGAATTTTGGAACATTCAAATAGAAATTCTCAACTATGGTTAACAAGAACCACTAGTAATACAATGGTAGATTGTTGCCCTATTTTCCATAAGGTCACTGATTCGAACCCTATTCATGCTAGTCTCACCTTAACAAATTTATTTGCCACTAAGGTGCCATATGGAAGCCCATGATTCGGCCACATGGAACCCATCCATTGGACCACCTAATAAAACCAACATGCAATGAAAATTTGACCATGTGCTAAATTCAGAGGCTGCTACTCGTCAGCCTGTCATTTTCCCGAGGGTGCACAGTCAACTTGCTGAGTCATCATACAAACTTCCTAGTTAGTAGTCATGTACTTCAACTTGAATTTTTTTTATTTGTTTAGGAAAATGACCAGAACATGATATCTGGAGCATAGGATATTGATTTTGAGCAATTCATGTTGAATTGGATTCAGGACGAAAAGATTTATTTTTTGGTCTTTGTTTCGAGAAGTTTTGAACACTTTCATTTTTCAGCGCTTTACTAATCACCTAGACTAGTGAGAGTTTTTAACTTACAAATGATGGTGTGCATTGTATAAAATAAGCACTACTGAATTTAATAGAATTTTATGCCTGGTAATAGAGAATAGCACACCCTGGCAGGGTTATTTTTTAATTTATAATTTATATAGATTAAAATTTTCATAAT
Organism: Pinus taeda; assembly: GCA_000404065.3. NCBI lineage: Eukaryota > Viridiplantae > Streptophyta > Pinopsida > Pinales > Pinaceae > Pinus > Pinus taeda. The sequence goes on from APFE031072739.1 coordinate 168,312, forward strand.
TTATACCTTGTATATGATATATGTATGCATTGTCAAAATAATTCCTTATCATGTAGCCTTATCGCTTAAAATATCACTTTGTTACGTAATATTCTGTCAATATTGTGCTTAATATTTGATTTGGAAAAACTATTTTATATAAAATGAATCATACACCTCAAAAGTTTGATTGCACTCTTTTCCTAAATTTTTAATCACTTTAGATTTATTGGTCCTGAACATTCAAAATGGTTAATCAATTTTAGCATCCTAAAATATTATTATGAGACTAGTAAATATTGTGCTAGAATTTGAAAAAGTTATTGAATTTCCGTGATCGTATTCAAGTTGCTCACGTGGAATCTTATCTGTGAGCCAACAAAGAACATTTACCTCCAAATTTGGAAAGATGTTTAATAGTGTACTCTATTATTTCATTGGCTTTTCAATGAATTTGTTTTTAAAATTTTGGAGGAAATTGTTTCTAAATTTGTAATTGTATAACTTGTTGTGTTTTTGAAGGTGGCTGATAATTTTATATATTTAAATTATATTAAAGACATAATTTTATTGTTATAAATTATATTTTGAAAAATAAAAAATAGAAATCAAATAGCTAAATTAGGCATATACACAAATCTAGATAATATTTGATAGCATCATATAAGGGTGAAATTAAAAAATATGTTGGTCATAAAATTCATTTTCACCATTTCAATGTTATACTCACATAAAGCACTAGTTCTTTCCCATTTAATGAAAGCCTCGATGCATAAATACATGGTGCACCTAGGAAAGATTTTTACTTTAAAAAACAACAATGTGTTGCTCATATAATAAGCACCAGTGCGATAAAACGAATTGTACGCCCTAGTGCATATTAGTTAATGGTGAACCATTCAAGGGTTTTCTTAAAAAATAAAAAATAATGGTGTGCTCAGTAACTATGGAGCACCGATGCATATAATGCTTGATAACATCAGACTAGTGTAAATTAAAAAAAATATTGATCGTAAAATTCATTTTCACCATTTCAGTGCTATACTACCACGAAGCCCTAGTTCTTTGACATTTTGGGAATATGTCAGTTCGTACACAACATGGTGGACCATTGTAGGGTTTTTAATTTAAAAAAGATAGTGCACTAGGTGAAATTGAAGCGACCACGTGTCTACTACTCGATAGCACTAGAAAAATTTTTAATTTAAAAGATATCGTCGTAAAAATTATTTTCACCATTTTGGTGCTATACTCCTATGAATCACCAGTGTTATTCCTATTCCGAAATTCCCTGGTACATAAATAACATAGTGCACCGAGACATGTTTTTAATTTCAAAAGAAACTGTGTCCTTCATAAATAATCCACCTCATCCACATTACTCAAGCACATTGGAACATGGTTAAATAAAACAAAATTACTAGCCATAAAATTCATTTGCAGTGTTGTAGAGCTCTCAAGCACTAGTGCAACATTTTCCCCTATGAATTGCCTAGACATTAGTGCTTCCCTTGCCTAACATCCTTCCATTCATTGCTCACTACGTGCCTCTCAAATTTTGTGAAATGGTGGTGAAATTTCATTTTCGTGTTTACTTGGAAACCATGCCTCTGAGATGATCAAATGTCTAGGTAATGTCTGTGTTTCTTCCTAACTTATTTTTTTAGCAGAGTAGAATTGAAAATTAAGTTGAAAAATACATTATTTTTGAAAAAAATCACATTGCGGTGTGTTTGAAACATTTGCCGCGCACAATTCACGGTGCACCTTGTAAATTTACATGGTGCACCACAAATCATTGTGTAACGTTAATGCATCATTAGTGGTTCGGTGCATTGGGTAAATTCAAATGCACTGGACAGTTAAATTCCACGACACACCACTTACAAAATTACAATTTTTATGGTGACACATCTAGTAAAATTAACTTCTCAATGCATTTATTTTTTCCCAGCGCACCACACAATATTTAAAACTGAACGAGATTTTTTTTTTTGTTTACTTGGAAACCATTCCTCTCTGACAAGAAAATGTCCAATTAATTTCTATGTTTATCGCTAACTTAATTTTTTAGAAGAGTAGAATTGGAACTTATGTTAAAAAATGCATTATTTTTTTATATTTTTTTTTTTGTTTTTTCTTCGTACTGCATTAGAAATCTTTAGGTCGCACCGTTCACAATGCACCTTGAAAATTTATAGGGTGCACTACAAATCAATTTGTAATGTTAATGCATTTCTAGTGGTTTGGTGCATTAGGTAAATTGAAATGCATTGGGCCATTAAATTCCATGATCCACCACTTTAAAAATTATAATTTTTACAGTGGTGCATCTAGTAAAATTAACTTCCCGGTGCATTTATTTTTTCCCGACACAGCACCCAATATTTAAACCTCAACATTCAAGTGTGATGCTTTGATGTAAAATTAATACACCAGTGCAAAATTTTATGTCGACATACTGCATTGAAAAACAAACATACATAATGTTATGTATTTATGTGAATCAAAGGCCGTGTATCATGTCAATTTACACACCGTTTTCGATGCGTTCCTGTATTTTTGGCACTCTTTGTCTTATTTGTTCCTCTCTTTTTTGCAGATGAATGTCGATTTTTTTTTTTAAATTGAAAGTAAATGTTCATATTCTTAATAAATTTTTCATTTAATATATATATATATATATATATAATATATATATATAAATATATATATATATATATATATAGATATATATATATATATGTTTTATGTATAAGGATGAGACATCATAGGAGAGAGGAACAATAACATGAAGAGTAGAGAGTTGACCAATACAATATGCTATGAGGGTGGGAGGCACAAGAGAGGGATAGGGATTTGAGCCCTTTCCCTATTACCACAATTACCCAAGCCTCTTGAGGAATGTTCACCTCCTTAAGTACTATGAGGAGGCTACATACCTAAAGGGGCACTATGGATTGTTGTGACTATTGATCTATCAGTGGTATTTCCACGAACATTTTTTTGTGTTAGTCTTGATTAGTGGTTTCAGCCCACTGAGGAGGAAATTTATTTTATCACAGACCTATCTAGGAGAGGGGAGGATATTCCCTTGTTCCTTGATGACCCCCATGGTGTTATAGTAGAGAGTTAGCTTGTCTACTCTCATAGATATGTTGGGGATAATGTAGTTTATATAGAAAATTTTCAGGTGTCTAGTGGGCAACTACAAACCACCTCTTTTTGTGCACAGGAGGTTAGGTGCCTATCACTATTAGTGACTACCATTAGGCACTATACTAGTGACGGGAAACGAATTAGTTTCCCTATTTTATTTTATGTCGATTCTTTGGAGCAGAGGCCATAATGTATCAGATGGTCTACCATTTCATTGCAAAATTTTTATATAGCTTTAGATAGATGTTTTGTTATGATACATGGGAGGGAAAAATTCCCTTTTTCTTCCATGCTTTTTTATTTTTTGAGAGGTTTCCATAAACAAGGCCTAATTTTGACCATTTCCCTCTTAAGTCAATGATTGAGGTGTGGATGCACATGTGGGGAGCGATGATTCCCAATAGGGGTCAGCCAGAGTATCTGACCAACATTTTCGTTGAGGCACTATAGCTACTAGGTAGTGAGGCTGACCACATGTTTGTCTTAGTTACATATCCTTACAAGGGGATGGATTGGTGCCAATGTCCCAAAATCCTCTTCACACAGGGTGAGCTAGCAGATGCTAGAGGTAATATTAGTGTTTTCTTTAAATTAATCTAGTTTCATTTTTTTTCTTAATTAATTAGAAGAAACTTTATTCTAGTGCGTTTTTTAACTTCTTGTGTATTATATAGTTTTTATACATCAACACATTTGTTGTGGATATGCCTCCTCCCCCACTTGATGGAGATGGAAATATGGCCTAGGCCATGGAGGGTGAGGTCGTATGTTTGGATTAGATACATGTGGGCATGTAGCCATGTCATAGGCCTAATATTGGATTGAATATGGAGTTGGACGACCAACTCTCTGAAGTTCTGGTTGAGGTGGGAGTTTGCCCTGTGATGACTCAGAACATGAGGGCATATCCTATGCTCCTAGATATTTAGACGAAATTGGCTAGAAGGTTTATACAGCCACTAAGGAAGGATTTCCACCATGAATCATATACAAATTATTCACCCAGTACTACCCCGTCTAATCATGATGATCATGGTGATGATCCTTGAGATTGACATGCATCAAATGATGATCATGGTGTCGGTGATCCTTATATTAGTACTCAACCACCTAGTCCTCCTCATTCATGTCATGATCGCCCACTACTTAATGTTTCTCCTAAGAGAGAAGAACAACCACCTGCTCCACCTCATATTTCGACTCTTGATAAGGCAGTTAACCATCCATCATCTTTTGCTATATAGTAGGCTATCACTACTGCTATTGTATCAGATATTTCATAATAGTTATTTCACTTGTTTGTGGGTGTGTGTGTATGTATATATATTATATATATATATATATATATAATATATATATATATTATTATATATTATATATATATATATATATATATATATAAATATATTATATATATAGATATGGTGATTTTTTCTCTTCATGTTGACATACCTAATTTAGATGTTTTTGTTGATGTGTATATTTTTAGGTCATGTTAGATATGTTCATTTAATGTACCCTCAGATAGATGTGTGTGTTGTAGAAGTTATTTGACATTCTGAGATGTATATTTGAGGATGTTCATGATGATGGTGTTAGACAATGCATGTGTTTTGTTAGATGTGATCGTGATGATGATGCCCTCTTAGATTATTAGATTTGTGTGCTAGCTAATAAAATTTGTATGTGCTATAGGTGTATATAATTAGATGATGTTATTGAATTTGAATGTGTATATTAGATAGTATTTATGTTTTTTAGATGGTTATCCTCATTATTTTTATTTTTACAAAATGATATTTATTATAGATTATGTATGGGTGAACTTATATCAAAATTTTATATATGAAATTACATGCAAAACAACTTACTTTAAATAAAAAGTGGAAAGATGTTTTTATAAATTACAAAGGTTAATATGGTTGAAACTATAATTGTAATATTACCATAAATAATTTTCTATTGCATAAAGAGCGAATATGTATTCAATCTAACTAACTTCGTATTCAAACAAGTGTTGTGAGCAGCATAGTCCTTGCCTATAGAAAACATAGATATTAAAAAACAGAGCATTCATAAAACATGTCTAAAAAATAGTCATTACAAAACAAAATCAATTTTACACACTATTAAATTGTACAAACCTCTAAACAAAACTTTCTAGTCATTGTCTACTGTAGAAATTACAAAGTTGTGACGTATCCTTATAATACAATAGTTAGACAGTATCTAATTAATATTTGCAATTAATTTTTGAAACATGTATTTCAACAGGTACTCACTAGATAAAAATTTCAAAATGTTTTTAATAAAATTAAAATATATAACTCATTGGTCTATAAATCAACTATAATTAAAATAATGTTCATAAAATATTTGGATTATAAAAATAACATTACAATTAATTTTATTTCGTACATTTAAAATATTAAAATTTATTTACTATAATAATTATGAGTCAAGTATCATAAAAATATACTATTAATTATAATAATTATTTAAAATATGATTTTTAAATTGTATTCTAATTATAATTATAATTATTTTTTAAATTTCTAATATTTAAATTAATAAATAAGAAAATGCAATCAATAAATTAATTGTCAATAATATCTAAAAAATCAAAAATAATATTTTAAGTTTATTTATAAAATTCATTTATTGTTCGAAATTGAAAATCTTAAGTCAAAATGTGTATAATTAATAATTTTGATTTAATATAACTTAAAAAATATATCTTAATAAAATTTAATTTATCACTAAACTTATCACAATTCCAAGGAATAAAAATTTAATATTTTTAGCAACTCTTACGAGTTTAAATTTATATTTGAGATGAATAAAATACAATATGATTAGCATGAGATATTGTCAAATGTTATCACGATGATGATGCCATGTTAAATTATTAAATTTGTGTGCTAACTAATGACATTTATATGTGCTAGAGGTGTATATAATTAGATGATGTTAGTGAATTTGAATGTGTAATTTATATTATGTTTATGTTTGTTAGATGATTATCACCAGGATGTTTATTTTTATGAAATGATATATATTTATTATAAATTATATATTGGTGAACTTATATCAAAATTTTATATATGAAATTACATGCAAAAAGACTTACATTAAATAAAAAATGAAAATATATTTTTTAAATACAAAGTTTTAATATGGTTGAAAACTATAATTGTAAAATTACCAAAAATATTTTTCCATTGTATACATAGTTCATACACATTCATCTAACTATTTTTCTTTTCAAAAGATAATAACGTATGAATAAATCTTATTTTCAATTGTATTGTTTCTTCTTCTTTAATAAACTTTTCTACCCTAAAAATTGTTATTATAAATATGTTATGATATCCAATCATATGCATTCTATTGGTCCTCAAATTTTATCGACGCAGATGTTCTTACATTTGTTGTTTTTGCCATTATTCCATAAGTTGATTGCTATCAAAATTGTAAATTACTTAGTTAATTGTGGTTTTAGTTAGCATTTGGGGAATAATTTAAATATTTCCGAAAGCAATGATAAAAGTATGTAAACTAACAAGCAACTAAGTTGAAAACAAAATTATCACAAAATCCAAACTAAACTTATCACAAATTTAGAAGTAAACAAATATGTTAAAATTTTAATTTTTAAACTATAAATTGTACAATTGGAAATACTTAGTTTTAAGTTCAAAAACGTTTCCACTGGAGAAAAATAAATAAATAAATGAATGTTTGTGGATCTTACCAATTATATAAAATACCAAGAATTAGATGAATAAAAACCAATATAATTAGTGAAATAAAGAAAACAAAACCATACAACAATAGTATAAATAATCAAATAACACAAGTACATATCAGTCTTTGTTTTTATCACCCTGATTATCTTCCTCACTTGGCATGATAACATCATTGTTCTAAAAAATATATTTTGATCTAGGGTCATCTCTTAATACAAACCACCAATCCTTTTCCAACACATATGGGTAAAAAACACATGGTTGCAGTGCTTGGGGAAAACATAAGGATCCTTAGCTTCATGCCACATATTTCTATTATTGATAGATATCAACCCACTATCATGATCTTCCTTTACACAATTACGATCAAAGGTGATGCACCACTTGCACCTAAAATAACACATGGTAATGAAGAGAAGTCTAATTCAATGATCTATTTTACCTTTCCAACATAATCTAGCATCCCTTGAATTAGGTTCCAATTGTGATGGCTAGCATGACTAGATTGGTCAAACTAGGCTTCCACTCCATAGTCTTCTGTCATGCATCCATCATCGACATTAGTCATGTGAAAATGATGTCCATATTCCTACATAGATGGGAAAAAATGGACCTGTAAAAAATTCAAAAAATCATAGTGTCATGTGTCTAATAAGTCAAGCATACTTAAAATATAAAATATATATGTTACAAGTCAAAGGTGCATTATGAAGTTAAAAATGCACAAAAATATATTATTGCCAATTTCTTGCACCCAATCCCTATGTTAAGTGAATCCTCTTCGACATTCAGGTAATGACTAGAGGCACTATATTTCTCTTTGATTTGGTCAATAATTGAATTGTTGGGGCATATTATTGGCATACTTTCCCTTAAATGATTAGGATAAGGCATGCTTCTACTATTAAGCCATTTGAACTATTTCCTATCACTTTCCCTTTTCCTCCTCCTTTTTTCATACAATGTGATCCATGGTTGTGTTGCTTCTAAATTGTAAATAATCCATTTGTTGATGGATTACATTTATGAATTCAATGATGAAATCAAACTGACATATATAGTACTTATGAGATAAAAATATACATTATGAAACTTAGTGTGAACAATTATTGTTTATAAATTTTACAAATGAGAAGTCACCTACTCTTTATCATGCAACTTTTTCCATTCATTTCAAAATTCTCTCCTTCTCTTTTGTCTTCATCCCTTTCATCATCCCAAATGATCACACCTATTGTGTTATTGAGCTGATTGATGTACTCACTGGCATAATACAAAGACTGATATGATATGTACCCCTCTACCATATACCCCTCAGATTTTTCTCTTTTTCAAACAAATCCTTTCAATTTCTTCATGTACCTCTCTAAGAAGAACATACAATGACAAGAAACTATCCCAACTAATTCAACCTCATCTATGAGGTGAATTATAATATGAACTTGCAAGTCCATGAAACTTGTGAGTAGTTCCTTATCAAACATATAAACAAACTTAGGTATCACTTGATGCCACTGTTGAATGCTATTCATATGAATCTCCTTTGATGTGATCTAATGTACAGATGTGGATAATTTAGATATGGCATGTTGTAGTTCTTGGGGGAAGTCATGGTTCACACACCTACGAATAAGAAAAGGATAATTAAATTGAAAATTAAACATATAAAAAAATAATTATATTTTGTCCCATGGCATATAAAATAAATAATAAATAATAAATTCATGTTGTTGACATACTCACTCTTATAATGCTCAAATGGTTCATGCGACTTCAACCTCGACAAATGGTATTCCATAGTGAAGTAGCACCATAGTGAAGACCCATATAAAGAAGGCACCCTCACACCAATTATAACTTCCTTTGCCAAATAAAGATAATCATTCTTTAAAATCCATGGAAGATCACCTTCTTTGAAATACCAAGATGAGCTAGCCTCTCCTCTACTTTCCTGTCTTGGTGAATGTTTCTTATCAATTTTTGAAGACATAAGATCTCTCTTAACAACTAATGTGTCATTTTATTTCGATGATACATGCCTTCATAAAGAATATGAAATATTTTTTAATATATGCATGGGATCTAGTAAGTGACAAATCATAAGTTTTTCCCAATATGGGAGCTGATAAAATACATATTTCCTTTTCATCCCAAAGGGAAATTTCTCAAAATAGGTGTTAAAGAATTCTAGATCATCGAACATAGGCTCCCCATTCGAATCAAACATTTTTTTGATCTCCTTCTACTTTTCTCTCTTATATTATCTAAGCCATTCAGCTAGTGTCATTATTGCAGGCCATTGTGTTCTCTCTAGTTTACCATTGAAATTGGATGTCAATCTTTTGTAAGGGTGTTATTATAGGAGGAATACCCTAGAGCAGTCATAAACTAGCTTTGATATGTGGTTGTATGACATAGCCTTTTGAGAAAGTACACAACATTTACTTCTATGATACCCTTTTGTTACAAGACCTGTGGAATTATTATATAATAGGGTATGTTAGCCATCATGAAGATCAGAAAAATTGCAACGAATTAAATTAATATGTGAAACAATATTGTTATGTATATAAACAAATCAATAAACATGTAATTTGCAAGTCAAAACTCCTATGCTTGGATAATCATGTGTGGTGTAAGCACATATTCCATACAACGTAAAACACCTCTCTATGGAAATGGGTCTTGATACATGGTATACATGTATCCATTCCCATAATTCCTTCAATTCATATACTAATAGTTGTACATAGACATAGATATCCTTGACTTGTATTCTACGAGGGACTGTTAGATCCAACATAAGATGTTCATTCTTCACATACAACCATGGGGATATATTGATATTGATCACTAATATAGGACAAATGTAGTAGTTGTTGTCTAAGAGGGAATATGGGTTGACGTCATCCATGGTTGTGCTAAGTAGTAGACTTCATACTTCATCCTTGAATTGTTTTGGGCCACGTATCCCCTATAACCCCCTAAATAACTTTGTGTGAGGCATGCCATCCTTGCAACATATTTAATTCTTCGCAACAAAAGAACCTTTGAATCCTTGGGATTATAAGAATGTGCCTCAATATCTTATGAGGAGGAACATATGATTTACCCTATTTTTTATTTATGGTACCTATCACGTGTAAATTTTGGACATATCTCTTTGTCTACATATTCTCCTCTATATAGAATAAAATCATTTGGATATGCATGATATGATATCTACTAAACACCCAACAATTTCAACAATTTATTATCCTCTTTGCAACTACCAAGCAAGACATTATCACTCAGAGGAACCTTATCCTTGAATAACCTATAGTTGATGGGAAATATAAACGAACAATGTCAATATTTCATGTTCATAAAATAAACCATTTTTAATGTTGATTGTATGACAAGATTTCTCAAAATATAATGGACTTGATCATCATCAATTGCCTCAATATTGTCAATAAGCATGCATTCAACGTGCCAAAATTTTCTTTCAGTGTGTATAGTAAAATCATTGTCCCCATCTGGGTAGACTTTTACTAACCACTAGTCCAAAGACAAGGGTGGTGGAAGTAGATTTTAGGCTTTTGAAAATGGTATCAGTGATATGAGCATCATTGCCTACCTCATCGTTCTGGAATTTATCTAAAAACATGACATCCATGGAATTCATATCACGTAAGTAGTTATGCATACCAACCTCCATTTGATTGCCTCCATTTACAACTTTTGATGAAGAAGTACTATTGTTGTAGTCATTCTTAAATCGTGAATCTAGACATAGTGGGAATTGAATAGGAGGTTGATTCAACCTTTCTTTGTGTGCGTCCTCTCCAATTATTTCTCTTAATGTAGCCTTCTCTCAATTTGAGATTGTAATGGGTTGCATCGGAAGATGGTAGGTGGATCACTCATCGTCACTAGAATCCCAATTTCAAAAATTTGAACATTAGTACATCAATGATATTATTAAGAACAATGAAAATGCTTAGTTGATATTACATTATACCAAAGCAATGGTTACCCGACCGAAACAATTATTACCATCACTAACTCGAGATTGTTGTTGGAAGATGGCATACTACAATTCGCATGGTAATGAGAGCTTCTGATGTTTTTGAACTTGTGGAATTTTTTTTTTTTTTATCTTAACTCGATTTTGAATCAGGATCCTACAAATTTGGATAAATTTTTATTCAAATTGACATGGATTGAAAAAAATCAATTAGATAATCAAAATATAAATAAATTATTACTAAAGATGGAAGGGGACAACTCCATGAAAGGCTTTGAGTGATATTGAACAAACTATAATTTGACGAATTGGTTGTTTGATATTATGAGATTTCTATAACAACTCTCATAAAAAATCCATGTAATAAAGTTAATAAAGGAAAAATAATAACCGAGGTCATGGGGCATGTATTCCAAGCTGAATGTTGGTAAAAAACATAGTGATGGGGATCACTTGTGATTAACGAATGACTATGAAAATTGACAATGATAATGGCAAAGGCAAAGGGGAGTTTATTGGCATTTTATCTATGAAAATAATGGAAAATAACCGAAAATGAAGTGAAATATCACAGGTTGCACGTAAGGAGGAAAATTGAAGAAAATAGAGTCCTCAATGTTAAAAAGGCTTCTAAGGATTAGTTCATAGATTTATTTATTTATTTTTATTTTTATTTATTTATTTATTTATTTTTATTTTTATTATTTATAGTTTTACCTTGCAGCTATCTCTCTCTCTCTCATACTCTTTGATACATAGACTTTTCTTGGAGCACTCTTGAAGGGTGTGGCATACTTAGGATTTGGAGAAACAAGGGGAAAGAAGAGCTGGAAAGCACAAGAGGACATCAGGATCTGCAACAACAAAGTGTTTTTCTTGTAGGTAGTGATTTTCATGTATGATTTCCTTGCTAGTTTTGGAATGCATGGAACATGCATGTAGATTCTTGGTTATGTTCTATCGTTGGCATGGAGGATTTCCTAGTTTGACAATGGTCTTTCCTAGCCTTTCCATTTCCTAGATAGCCATGGTGTTTTTGGCTTCTTTCCTTTTATTTTCTAGTTGGTTCTCACCTTCCTTATGGTTGTGGGTTGAGTTACTAGTTCGTAGAGCCTTGGTTGGAAAAACGCTCTAGAAGCCCTGTAACAACATGGGTTGAGTTACTAGTCCTAAAAGCCGTAGTTGGAAAAATTCTCTGGAGACCTTGGTGGGTTGAGTTACTAGTCTTAGAAGAACTATTTGGACAAATTCTATGGAGCCTAATGGTAGTTGTGGGTTGAGTTACTATTCCTAGAAACCTTGGTTGGAACAAATGATCTAGTGCCCTGGAAAACTTGGGCGGAGACCGATTTCGTGATGGTTAGTAATGTCTGATTGTGAGGTGGAATTATTGGTTCAGAGTTTAGGTGGTTTGGCATTTAGAATCCCTGGTTTGGTTTTGTTTGATTTTTTTCATGATATCCCACATTCATGCTTGGAATATGGCATGGGGTAGATTGGCTGAAAGAGATATTTGTTTCATCCTAATATATAGTTGGGTGGTACGTGGAAGTCCCCGAATTGGTTATATTTTCATATGATAATAAGAGATCCTTTGCCTTTTGTATTTTCATGAGAATTTTTTTTGTCATTGTGTGCCTCTAATAATTGTTTCTTCATTGATATATCTCTAGTTATTTATTGATTATGAGCATGTTTTATGATAATATTGATGTATGGATCTCATCATATTCTGGTTAATATCTGAAATAATATTGAATGAATGACCTAATAGACAACAGAACTCTTGGGAGTAGGTATAAATCATACTTGATGATTCTAAGATGTATGAGATCCCTATGTTAAAATATGTTGTTATGACCTATAGATTTAATGTTTACAATATGTTTCACAAAATGCCTGTTATGGCTAGTAGGGGTCAGATCAAGTTCTTTCTCAAGTGTTTGCATTATTAACCTTATCACAATGTGAATTATATTTTCAAGTTCCATGAATTTATGGGCAATGGCCTAAGTCTTAGCCCTGAAAATGTAGCACAAAATATGGGTTGCTAGAAAATAACTTCCTGGAAAAGGCCACAATCACATGCATGCCTTGTTGCGGTAGTGACTAGAGGGCCTCAATCATTTGCATGGCTTGTCATGGGAGCGACCAGGGGTCTAGATCAACAAAACATCAAATTGTGTTAAGGGTTGGGCACCTAGAATGGTTGGTTGTCTCCTAAATGTTTTGTAGCTCCTGAGGAAGGTCATATTGCTCTTGTCTTGTCAGTTCCACTTCCTTAGTTGTACTTGGGGAGTTCAACCATATCATAGTAACTCTTCGTCATACGTTTACACTGGTGGACCAATTAGCTTGGGTAAATGTGGGAGGACAGTGGTTAAATTCCTCCCTTCATTTGAGAAAAACCAATAGTAACTTTTTGTGTACATAAGTAAATTTATTTTCGTGAACCATATAACCACAATCTGAATTTCAATATAATTTTCAAACCATTTTTCAAGAATAAGGTGGCTTTAAGAGGAAATTGAATATTATAAAAAACTACAACTCATGTGGATGCATCCTAAAAGATAATTTGAGATGAATATGCCATTTTATGTGAAAATAAAAATTCAAATAAATTTTAAAGAATATTGGTGTGCTTATAAAATTAACTACATCGATGAATTTAAACAATAAAAATATCAATGCAAAAAAGTGAAATATCAGAATTATGATCAATCAGTGAAGAAACGGGGTGATGCGTCGGAGGCTCTGCAACTTGATCTAAGGTTAGGGTTTTGATGTTGGAACCATGGTGGGACATGCAGTGGGGAGTGTTGCTCCCTCCTACAGTCAAGTAGTTACGAATAGAAGCAAGGACGCAGGAAAGTAGCATTTCGAGAAACCTCTGGAGAAGGAAACAATGGCAAGTAACACAGACACATTGGGAGGAAATAGACCCATGAACAAGAAGGGGAGTAGAAGGAATCTAGTAAGGAAAAGGAGAAAGGGGATGGAGGTCAAAAACTTACTTTTATAAGGAAATTTGGGGCCTGCAACCTAAATTGAACATCATTCCTCGGGTCATCTTGAGCGACCCTGTGCTACAAGCGCATAGGGATCATATAACGGAACATGCATTCATCTGCAAATTCATGAGAAAATGACCAACGGAGAGTGTAATACATGTATGGATAAGGAGCCACTGGAAGGCAAAGGGGGAAATACACCTTCATCTAGGATCCAAGGGCTTCTTCATAGTAGTATTCACAAGCCCAGAGGATAAAGACAGAGTGTTTGAAGGAGGACCATATTTCTACGCTACTGTAGGCCTCTATATACGAGTATGGATATTGAACTTTGTTTTAGAACACGAGACATTTACATCGGTAAAGGTATGAATCAGGCTATACTCCCTTCCTCTGGATTATTGCTATCAGAATTGTTGAAAACAATAGGAAACAAACTGGGGCATTTTCTAAAGATCTCAAATGTGACTCTGAAAGGAAAATACACCTCCTTCACCTGGAGCTGTGTGGAAATGGACTTATCTGGAGCACTTATGAACTGATAATTTTAAAAGTATATGATGAAGAATGGGTACAGGCAGTGGACTATGAGTACATCCCATTTAGGTGCCGCAAATGCCATGAGCATGGGAATCTATATAGATATTGCCCAACAAATAACATTGAGAGAAATGTGAAAACCATTGTGGATAAAAATCCTGAGGGTTTTACCAAGGTTGGGGCCAAAGGGAAAGGTGGAAAGAGGCTTCAAAAGAATATCAACGAGGAAAGACAACCGAGCCACAATAGCCTTAAGATCCTAGAAGAAGAAGAAGGAAACAAAGAAACAAACCATGAAATGGAGAACATTATCACTAAGAAGGAAAGGGATGACAACATGGAAGATATCATAGAAAACACGATGGAAATAAATAGGGACCATGAGATGACTCCAATTGAGGCAGGAATGGAGGACCATGAACTGTTGGAGATTCTAGATAGGGAAAATTTGGATCTAGAGAAATTTATGGAACAAAGAACAACCAAAGTAGTGGACTCCCTACCAAAAGAGGAATATGATAGGGTTCAACAACTCTTCCTATGGATATCACAATAAAGGGAATTGGAGTCAAAAGAAATCATGAAGGCTAGGAACATAGAGGGGTCGAAATGATGGAGGAGACACAGGCACAATCCCCAAAGAACCTAGGTAGGAAAAGAGGAAGAAAAATATAGAACGAGTTGTTGAACGAATGTGGGAAACTATTTGTTAATTGGGGTAATATCAAAGAGCTTTACAATTACTCCTTTATAAACCTTTCTTAATGAAGATCACAACCTAGAATATTGGAGGCATAGGAAATAGAAGGAAACAAACAAATCTCACTACTAGAATAAAAGAAAAAAAACCAGATATGGTTTTTATTCAGGAGACAAAATGTTCAATGGATAAGATTAGAGAAATTCATAATAAATGGCTAATTATGTGTGAGTATCTAGAGGTTAAAGAAAAAAAATCAATGGGGGGGATTCTCAAACTGTGGGATCCACAAAAATTTGGAATCCTGGATGTCGAGGCATCCAGGAACTATCTTTCTTTGGTTTGTCAACCTTTAGGTGATAAGGAGATATACATCATAAAAAATGTATATGGACCTCAAAAGAAAGAAGACAAACTCAAGATTCTCACCTCGCTTAAGGAATTAAGAGCAAGAAACCCTAATATGCCATGGATCATTGCAGGAGATTTCAATATGATAATATCTCTTCCAGAGAAAAAAGGAAGTATCAGACAGCTATGAAGAGACTCCATGGCCTTCCATAATTTCATATTGAACATGGGGTTAGTGGACATTGGAACAATAAATGGGACCTTCACCTGGAACAACAAAAGGGGAGGGGCTTCACAATTCAAATCTAGACTAGATAGATTTATTATCTCACAGGACCTCCTTCTCTTAGGCCTTGCCGTAACAACTTCTATTCTTTCATTTAGAGGTTTAGATCATTGGTCTGTACAACTAGAAGCCACTTTTATGAGTACACCAAGAAACTTATCTTTCAGGTTTGAGAACGTCTGGCTCTCTCAACCTACATTCACCAATAATATTGACAAATGGTGGAGAAAGGATCTAAACATTCAAGGCACTAGAATGTTCCTTCTTCAAAAGAAACTTAAACATATCAAATCCAAGCTTAAAGGTTGGAACAAAAAGGAATTTGGCAATATATTCAAAGCCAAAAGAGAAGCTAAGCAAAAACTCCAGGAGATCAATTAGATTAATATTACAAAGGGCTTTACAGAGGAATGGAAAAAGCTAGCTAATTCTTCGCAGGAAGAATGGGCATAACAGTGCTTGTAAGAGGAGATTTTATGGAGACAGAAGTCAAGGATACAATGAACTAGAGAGGGAGAAAGAAACATGAAGTTCTTTCATAAATCCACAATGGATCACAGGACCCACAAAAGAATCACAAATATCAAAGACTCTTAAGGGAGAGAAATCATCTCTCACAAAGACATGGAATCTCTCCTTGTACAAAATTTCCTCAGTATTGTAGAGGAGCCGTTGAGGGATAGATCCAAGTTCATCAACCATTTCACTCAGTATATCCCTCAGCTGGTTACCAAAGAAGATAACCACAATCCTAACATGCTAGTGTTAGAAGAGGAGATCAATGAAGTGATTAATGAAATGCAAAATATAAAAACTCCAAGTCTGGATGGTTTCAATGTAGAATTCTTCAAAGCATGTTGGAAAATAGTGAAACATGATATCCTTGAGGTGGTGGAATACTAAAGAATATCCAAAAAGGTTCTGAAGGATTTTTATGCTTTCTTCAGAGCTTTGATCCTAGAATAGGAAAAATCCATGACTCTGGATGGATTCAGACCCATAGCTTTATGTAATGTGGTGTATAAAATTATTTCCAAGGTGATCGCCAATAGACTCAAGCCCCTTTTACAAGATCTCATCTTAGAGGAGCAAACGGGCTATGTGGAAGGAATACAAATCCTCAATAAATATCATTCAATATGATGAGGTGGTACACTCTCTCAAAAGCAATAAACAAGCTGGTATGGTCATTCAACTAGACCTAGAAAAAGATTATGACAAGCTAAGTTGGTCTTATATAAGGGCAGTTCTAAGAGCCTTTGGCTTCGAACAAAACTCAATAAGATGGGTTATGGCACTAGTTACCATGACTAGTTTCTCCATCCTACTTACTGATGCTCCTTCAAGACCTTCACACCCTCCATAGGTCTCAGACAAGGGGATCTGCTCTCACCCTTCCTCTTTGTTCTCATGATGGAAGGGCTAAGCAATACGATTAAAATGGAAAATGATGAAGGAAGAATCTAGGGCATCAAACTCAACTTGGATGGAGTGGCTAACACTCATTAATAATTTGTGGATGACAAAATGCTGCAAGGCATACCCACAGTCAGGGAAGCCAGAACAACCAAACATATTTTGAATGACTTTGCTATGGTTGTTGGCACAGAGGTAAGCCTCAACAAATCAAAAGTCTTTTTATTTAACACTAACATTACTATTCAAAGAAATATCACTAGAATTCTTGGGTTTCAAAGGGACCAACTACCTTCCAAGTATTTGGGCATACTTATCACATATAATCCTATCAACAAGGAAGTGTGGGAGCCAATCATAGATAAAATTCAAGACAAGATCAGAAAATGGACATGCAGGTCTTTAAATTTGGCGGGGCACCTTGTGCTCACACATGCGGTCCTGCAGGCCATTCCCATGTTGATGTTCTCAACTCTTCTTGCTCCTAAAGGAATTAAGTAACAGATCAGGAGCACACAAAGTGAATTCATATCGGGTAGAGGAGAATAGAAAAAGAAATGGGCTTTAGTTTCCTGGGACAAGATTTTCAAACCCAAGAGCCATGGTGGCTTGGGGCGTCATGATCCTGAAACCATCACCAGAGTTTTAGGAGCTAAACTCTGGTGGAGGTGGATCAAGGAATCAAAAAGTCCCTAGGCTAAGGTTTGGAAAAAAACATATGCGAAGCATTGGTAGGATAAGGATCAAATTAGAATGTCAGGGCATATTAAGGGCTCCCACATTTGGAACCTTGCCTGGGAAAATAAAAGTATTGTTCAGAAAGATAGTTGCTAGGAAATTCGAGCTGGGAACCTAGCTCGATTTTGGGAGGAAAACTGGAAATAAGAACGCAACTTGTATAAGGATGAATTAGAAGCTCTCAAGAATGACACAAACAAAAAAGGTCTAATTATGGTAAAATACTTCTGGGACCAGGATAGGAACAATGGAAAATGGAGACCTTGGAAGGATCTAGGCCATAGTGAAGAGAACCCTCTGAAGGCCCAGGTGGACTATCTTACCCAGGATCTAGAACATAGGAGGATTTCGGTATCCTCCTTGTCTAACCAACTAATATGGGGAAATAACACCAAAGGAAACTTTAACCTCAAAGAAGCTAAACAGGTAGTAAAAGGATTTAACTATCTAAACCCTGATCAAGTTTGGAAGTATCTTTGGCAAAGCCCCTACTGGATGAAAATAAAGTTATTTATTTGGCTAGTTCATCAAAGGAAAATCTTAACTTGGAATAATCTCCCAAAGAAAGGCTTCACTGGACCATCCAAATGCTACCTTTGTGGCTCACAATAGGAGATGATGGATCACCTTCTCAACCTCTACCCTTTCACCTCCACCATGTGGGAATGGGTGGCTTCAATCTTTAGGTACAATGATAGGGATAGAATCAACATATCCAACACTTTGAAGAATTGGAGGAAAATTTTCTCAGGGAATGAAATCATTAATAAAGCATGGACTCTGGTTCCAGGCTTTGTCATCTAGAATGTTTGGAAAGAGCGTAATAGTCGTATCTTCAAGAACAAAGCAAGTAAGACGCAGCACATAATTGACCAAATTTTAAGGCATCTCAAAGACACAGTCAGTAGCCTATTGAGGACACTTCCTAAGGACCCTCCTCTGCCCCAAGATGCGAGTATTCTACTACATTTGGGTCTCCAGGCTATAAGCTCACAGGGCATAATGAAGGGTGTGAGCCAAACAAATGCAGATATAAATATTTGGAAGCCTTCTCCACATGGTTTCTTAAAGGTTAATATAGACAGAGCTTCTAATGGAAACCCAGGGTTAGTTGGTTTTGGGGGTGTTATAAGAGATGAATAGGGTCAAATAAAAAAGATCCTTCATGGCCACTTAGGGAAGGCCACTAATAACATGGCAGAACTCGTGGCCCTAGTGCAATGCTTGGAAGTACTGGTGGATTCAAACTCACATAATTTCATCATTGAAGCAGATTCAGAATTGATTATTAGAGCGACTAAGAAAATATGTAATGGTATATCACTGGATAAAGTGTCGAAACGCTGGAGGCTATCGCAGGTCTTCCACCGTATCTACACCCACTTACAAACCTTAAAAATTGTTAGCTTCGTCCATGTGAAAATAAAATCTAACATGTTAGCTGATCATTTAGCGAATGAAGGAGTGACTAATAAGGAAAGGGACACTCAGAATGTTTGGAAGTTGTTACCCACAGGTAAACTGTTAGAGGACTGTCTCTGTCAGGCTAACAAAGATAATGAGCAATGGATTGACAAGATGGATCGAGAAGGATCAAGAGACAGGCGGGAGGATAGGGAAGCCTAAACTGTTTTCCTATTGTTTGGCAATAGTCGGAAGATTGTATTGGCATTAGTATTCGATTGGATTTGAGTGGAAGGTTGAGATAAACAGAGGAATACCAAGGATATAGTGGCATGAGGATTGATTCTGGAAGTGCTGCATGTTTAATCGACCATTGATCATTGTATGGATCGATAGCAACTCATTGATTAATGAAATATTGTTATCTATGAGTTTCTGTGTGTTAAACGGAGTATGACAGAGAAACTGGGGTTAAAGCGCAAATCCAACGATCAACAAAATATCAATGGTGCAGGGAGGAAGGAATGAGAACTGTCCGATGGGATAGATCAATGTTCAAACCACAAGTGGTATTTCAGGTGGAGTCTAAGAGGTAACCGATTTTTCGAGAATGGCCTCCGATTCTACTCTTGAAGTGACACGTAGCAGCAAGGACAAGAGAGGAAACCACTTTTCAGGCGATTAATCCTCATGGTACTTGTCCACCTGGAATCAGCATGCACCGTTGGATCCACGAAGGGTAGATCAATGATGGAGGTTTGGTCATGCAAGTGGTTGATCTACAATTGGACGAAGGGGGCGGAGTTGGAATTGGGATTCGCCGATATGTGTTTTAGTGATTTGACATCAGCCATTGGATCATTGAGTGAGATGGACAACCATTTTTTATGGTCGCGGATGTATTATTTTTGAAGTCAAAACTTATGGGTTGTGGGTCAGGTCTTGTGTTTTTCTTATGTAATCCTTATTTTCCTGTAGAGTGAATGGTTCCAAGTTTTAGAGGTTTAAAGCCAATAACGCTTCTCATAGGTTATGTGGACCATTTTTTGGTAAATGAAAGGATTTTTGTTTACCCTGTAACATATATAATGTACTTGTTCGGTTAATAGAAAGCTCCATTCTTGCTTGACAAAAAAAAAATAACAACATCGATGCATTAAAAAAGTAACTGCATTGGTTTCTAGGATTTTGAAAATAAAAAAGGAATTATAGCATATTGATGCATTACAAAAATTTAGTGCACCAATAAGTTATCTTAATTAATGTGTGTTACTGTTAAACGCACTAGGGATTTTCAATATGAAACACAATGGTATTCATCGATGCATTAAAAAATATAGTGCACCAACAAGTTATCTTCATTGATATATGTTACTATTATACACACCAATGCTTTTTAATATGAAACACACAAATGTTATGAAAAAACATAAGAGAAAAGAAGGAGCAATTTTTTTTTTTTCAAATTGAAAAATAAGCAGTAATTTATTTTTGAAAATCTAATTTCATAAAATATTATAAATAATAATAAATTGTTCACTATTTCATTATTTTTCCCAAAACTTCAAGGGAGATATTTATAAGAGATACATACAAGGAGCACTGTGGAGTAACAAAATACTTTGGAACAACATAACTTTTGAGAAGATCATAATTTGACTAGTATGGTGATTCACTCAAAACCCCGCGTAGTAAAAATTTTAAATTTTACTGTTGATCTTACTAATAAATTTCTACAATTTCTATTAGATTTAATTAAAATTTAGAAAAAGAAAAAAAAAAAAGAATATATATATATATATAAACCTGCATAGTAAATTGTTACTATTGATTTTTACTAATAATTTTTTTACAATCTCTGTTACTATTTAAATTTAACTATAATTAAAAAAAAAAAAATACTTACCTTAAACACTTGATTCTTCTTTCTTATGTGACTGCACAATCTCACCTTAGGGTTTAACTCCCTCTTCCACTTAACCATTAGGGCTTTTCATTTTAGGCATTTTAGATTTAATGGGTTTATGTTACTATATATTATGTCTTTGACATGTAAAGAAAGGGGAAAAATTATTGAAACAAATCCAAACCCTATCCACCTTTTTTTTTAATGGATTTGGTTTATCAGCACACCCTGTGTAATAAATAACTTTAGTGCACCTCTACCAAATAACACGTTTAAGATAAAAAAAAAATTGTGTTTAATTGTTTATGTTTTTATTTTTTTACTATGATGGAGGTGGTTTTATCATTACATATCGCACCATCATAAAAGTTATTTAAATATTAAATTTTCATTGTTAGTGTTAAACAATTAAATGCCTCGTTGCATTTACAAAATTTAGCACTCCGGGGCATTTAGGCACATAAACGCACCACTTACCATACCTCTTTCTTGTTGAAAATTATGTCATTTATTTAGAAAATATATTTAATAGATTCTATATTAAATGGTATAGGTTGTATATTGAACAAAAAAGATGTTTGACAAGTTGTCATGTAAAAAAAATATTGATCGACACAATGATAACACATCCAAAATAGCAAAAAAGGCAAGCTCTTTGTAATTTATTTACAAAATTAATATGTTTGAACTATATGTAAGTTTAACTAATATGTATTGGTTAGTTTTTCTCATGAAAATCCACAAAATGAGGAAGCATGGTAAGATTATTTCTGATATAAGTGCAGAATAGCATAAAAGAATTATAGAAAAATTGCAAAAGGATGAATCAGGGGAATGGAAAAATGTTATTAAATATGAGCTTTTTCTTTTTTGAATTTTATTAATAATATACTTAAAAATACTAGATAACATGTTTCAAAAAATATATTAATTCACATATGTCAAGCCTCACTAGCATAACCGGTTGAGGATGGGGTTCGTCAGCAAGCAGACCCATGATCAAACCTCACAACTGGTTGTTATACCGTGTGCTACGGGGAGGAGACATGCTAAAAAATCTAGTCGACTAAGGGCTAGTGGGGCCTAATCTGGGTGCAACTGCCAGGTGACTTTGAAGGCTTAGATACCCTTGGGTCATGGTTCCTCAAGCCACATGTTAAGCATGGATGATCACAAACAACTTGAGAAACAAACAAAAAAAATATTTATTCACATATGTTGAATGTTCTACAGGGACCAATAACAATGGAAAAGAATGTCGTTATAAGAAAAAAAATTGTAGAACATGTAAGTGATGATAAGTTGGTCCTTAGCTCATATGGAGTGGCATTGGATGTTAATGAAAGGCGAAAGAACTTTTACAAACTATGATGGATAGAGTGTAATCAACATATAGACATCCTTTCCACTTATAATACAAAAATCAATCCAATTATTCCAGGCTCCAAATTATATTTATCTAGAAGAACAATTTTCAAAGAAATGGTCAATGATACCTGTAAGACTTGCAATAGAAGAAACATACAACAATAAAAAATAATCATTCAAAATATAATATTCTTAATTAAAATGTTTTTCTAGAATGATATGTATACTACAAAGCATTCCTTTATTAATATTAATTTTGTTATATTTAGTTTTCATATATCAATATAAATATAGCTTATTACTTTTTCAGGAAGATTACCAAAGGATCAACGAGTTGATATCTGAAACATGCCAGTCATAATGACCGAAAAATGTACAAGGAGATGGCCAAATAGCCAGGGTAGCTTCTATTAGATTCATTTTATCTGTTGATTCTTCTTTTGATTTTGAGGTAGAATAAATGGATGTGAAGGCATAATTTCTTCACGGGGTTATGGAAGAAGAGATCTACATGAAGCAACCTAAAGGCTTTGCGGTGAAGGGAAATAAAGAACTGGTATGGAAGTTAAAAAAGTATTTGTATTGGTTAAAAGAGTCACCAAGGATGTGGTATCAGAAATTTGATACATTTATATGGGGACTTGACTTCACTAGAAGAAAAGCAGATCACTATGTGTATTTTAAATTAATTAGTGACCATGTTATTTATCTGGTCTTGTATGTGAATGATATGTTGCTGATTGGAATTGGAAAACAAATTATCCAGGATTTGAAGACCCAATTGTCCTCCAAATTAGACATGAAGGATCTTGGTGTTTCAAACTATATTTTGGCATGGAAATTAAATGAGATTAGAAGAGAGGAAGTTTTGGTTAAACTTGAGGACTTATGTCGAGATAATACTGCAGAGGTTTAATATGCAGGATAATAAACCGATGAAGGTTCTTATTACTTTAGGTGTAAAGTTATCTGTTGAAGAGTGTCACAAGACATAAGAAGAGAAGAGGAAATGTCATGTGTTCCATATAGAAGTACTTTCAATAGCCTGATTTATTGAATATTCTTCACTAGACCAAAAATTGCACATGTAGTGGGAATATTGATCAGATTTATGTTAAAAATAGGGAAGGAGAATTGGACAATAGTGAAGCATATTTTCAAGTATTTGCATGGTAGTAGTGATTATGGTCTTTTCTACCAAGGAAGACGAGGATTGGATAAAGTGTTAAACATTTATAAAAAAAATTATGCAGGTTTGGTTGGAGACATTGATCAAAGAAGATCTACGTGGGTATGTGTTTAAAATATTTGGAGGTGAAGTCAGTTGGATGAGCAAGAGTTATTTTGTAGTGGCACTTTCAACTATAGAGGCAGAATACATGGCATCCACTCATGTAAGAAAGGAAGCATTTTCATTGCATAGAAAGTGTTCAAGTATGGGGTTAGTACATCAAGCTATAAGGATAGACTACGATAGCCAAAACACAATTTTATTGGCAAAGAACCATGCTTATCATTCAAAGACAAGCAACATTGATGTTTGAGATCACCTTGTGAGAGATATGGTTTACGACAAAAAGGTGTTGCTGGTAAAGGTGGACACTTTGAAAAATGTTGTAGATGCATTGATGAAGTATATGAGCATTGAGAAGTTTTCATTCTGTAGATAAATAATGGATGTTGTAGTGTTGGAGCAATGACTAATATCTCTTGTGACCCCTTGTGTGGAAAAGAAAACAACAAGTGTAAGAATGTGGGGTGTTTGTTATATTCCTTCCACGAATAGTCACACACATGAGGGGGTCATAGGGGGGACGACCTACCTATGCTTTTGTGCAAGAATTTCGCAATATTTTCGAGCATGATGGTTTTATACCCATGGTATTTTGTAGATTTGGGCAAGGGAACTATGATTATATTCTAATACTAGGGTAATGGATTGGGGTTTATGAATTATTTGGCATGTATATATGTATTGTAATATTGAAAGGAATACAATGAAAAATCAATCTGATAGTCCCATTTTTGGGATCTAGGGGAAAGTCCCTGTGTATTCTTTTGTGTTCTTTCCATTATGTATTTTCTCTTTTTCGAATTTGTTTGCAGGTAATCTCTATATAGGGTTAAAACCTACAAAAATGATGGGTGGATGTTGGAAATCGACAAGGGTGATGGATTAACATGGCCTTGGTCCTATTAAAGCATCTGGTAAAAGAAGAAGAATTACCAAGTTTGACTTTATTTAACTAGGATATGTAGCTGAGTGAGCAGAGGCATGGGTAGAATCCACAGTTGAGTGTGCGAACCCCTACAGTTTTGTGCACATAGTAGTTTTGAGTCTATAATCCTAAATTGAAGATCAATAAAGATAGTTTTTGAAGAATTCTTGTGTGGTTTTGTTTACTTTTGTTTATGATATATTATGTCAATGAATGATGTGTTTTATGGAATATTGGTTAAATGTTGCATGATTCTTTTGAATAACTGTTAATGATATACGCAATGGATGTTTAAGTACTTTCGTGTAGAATCTAATGCATTATTTGATGTTTACTAATAACTTAAGTAAATTTACATGAACCCTAATTTAGAACAGCTCCCTGATGTGTGTAAGTAGATAGAATGATTGTTAACGTTCCATAAAGACCGATCCTCAACCTTCACAAAGGTATGAAGGCCATTTTGATAGAGTTGTAGCGGAGTGACCTAAGAGTTTATTGATCTGCGTGAAGGAAAATCTAGGGCGATAAAAAAAATCACACTAGTCTCTCGATGCAAAAATTTGGTTCTTCCATCCACCCATACTACTTCGAGTGAGGCTACAACCTGTGCTACATGGGTTGTTACTGAAAGGGCTAGTAGTGTATGGATTTCTTGGCTGACACAACTAACTTTGGAACTAGGTGAGGACCCCCTATGCCAACAAATGGTTCCATTATCAAGACCAAGATGTGCTTGAAGGAAATGTGTGATGCTGCAGCATTGAAATATGACCAAGAAAGAGATTGAAAAGTGGTTGGATTGGAATATTCATGAGTTTGTGGCACAAGAAAATAGGAATCTGAACCTTTCAAAGGAAGAGTGGTTGAATATGTACCTATACACGGAGATACACAAGATCTTCTTCTACAATTTTCCCATTGAACTATATGAGTGGTTGGCTAGATTGACAGATAGTCAAGGAAGGTGGAAGCTCAATAATCCTATAGTGTGGACTCCATAACTAGTGTGATGGTTAGAAGCTTCTAAAAACAATGTTGTGTGGGTTGTTGATCATTGACTCGATC
Source organism: Pinus taeda (assembly GCA_000404065.3). Taxonomy (NCBI): domain Eukaryota; kingdom Viridiplantae; phylum Streptophyta; class Pinopsida; order Pinales; family Pinaceae; genus Pinus; species Pinus taeda. The sequence goes on from APFE031072739.1 coordinate 194,218, forward strand.
AAATTATAGGAGGATTTGTTACAGAATTTGTAATTGATACCTCAGTCAGCTCCAACAAAGTAGAGCGAAGATTTTTCAAATGATCGCAAGCTAAGTATTTAAGATCAATGAAACTTGGATTAAAATTTTGTTATGTGAAAAAAGAGTGATGCCATTAATTTGATGTTTGGAGCTATGCGAAGTGGAAAATTATTCCAGAATCGTGAAGTATCAAGACCGAGGTATAGTCCATTGATTAGACATCCTTTAACTGATGACAAAGGGGCTGAATGGACTCCTCCATGAAGTGTTGTTCAGTTAATCACTCATGGGATTCCCAGAGTAAATCATTCGTCCACTCCACCTCCACCTCCACCTCCACCTCCACCACATACACCATCACCCACGCCCCCACCTCCACCGCTGCCATCTGACATGGCAAACACGGTGAAATTTTCGACCTTCAAATGCATAAGGAGTGAAGATACATAACAATTTTGGTTTGTTACAAACACTACAAGGATAACGCAACATATTACTAATGAAAATATAATGAAAGCATAGTTGGTTACCTCTCTAAAGGATCATGTGCTAACTTGGTATATTAAGTATTGTCCTGATAATCCTCTTGCATCACTAGCAGATACTAAGGAGACTTAAAAAAATGAGTTTAGTAAACCTAAGTCCGACTCGGAGTCAGTAATTGGATTTAGAGAGATCATGAGGAGGGTTGATGACACACTGTGATAATTAGATCAAAGGTAGAAGTTTCAAATTCGAGAAGCTAACATGCAACTCTTAGATAGTCAGCATCACGAATGGTTTATAGATTCACTTCTGCCCCACCTAAGAATTTCTCTATCACAATAGAAGATAGGAACATAGGCAAAATCCTTGGAAATCACGATGTGACTGCATGTGGCACCTATTCAATATGCCACCTTGGGGGTACAACACATCCACTCTCAATTATAGAGATTACACTTAGAATTGTAGAGCTTGAACAAAGACAAGGAGACTAAACCATAAGTCCACGTGAAAGTTTGGTGTTTGAAGTGCAAGAGCCAAGGGCACAATAAAGACCACTGTCCAGTGTATGTGAATTATATTACAGGAGCGTGGTTGATGCCCTTGAAACCAAAAGCCCTAGCGGGACTGATCATGGGGGCTACCCCATTGTGTGTTATTTGACAAGTTGCTAGACAACATGAGACAGATAATTTCCATTTGCTTCAAATGTTCCTCCATACACCTCAACAAATATTCTATAACTTCTACAAATTTGTGGGCCACGATGAGCACCACTGTCGAAGCTATGAGCTGATAATATAAAGAACTCCTACTTACCAGATGTAAGAAGAAACTTGGCCTGCATATCAAGGGGCTGGAGGGGTATGTGGAGGTTACCAAAGAATAGGACGAGGTCATGGAGGACGAGGACTTGGTTGAGGTTGTGGTCAGCTCTTCTGCTACAACTGTGGAATGCCAGGGCACTATGCGAGCGACTTCTAGAATCAAACACGCTCATCATGTCAATACTGCAACCAGTTTGACCATACTATAGAAGAGTGCTAGGTGTTGATAGCTAAAATGCAAGAGAATAAAGTTCAACCTTAGTAGCCTACACAAAACTTATAGATGATGAGAGTTGAGCTTGATGAGAAATATCAAAGCATGAATATAGTGTTGAGAAGTGGAATAGCGACTGACGATGACAAAGGTAAACAGCCTAAAGAGGATGGATGGGTCTACAAGGCGCATGAGAAGGAGCTTGGTTTTGATCTAGAGCATGCTATGGAAACATTAATGGAAGCCAAGAAGAGCTTCGTTGAGGCCTCTATGTCAGGAGGCCAGAACAAGGTGCAAGAAACTAGCGCTCTTGCAGAGGTTGATCCCTTTATTCTTACTACGCTTTTGGAGATTTGCTTAAAACTTTTGTGTGATAGAAAATATCGGGAAGGCCTACATGAGTTGATAAATAAATGTGCGAACAAAGAAATGGTCCATCCTAGGCACCACGTAGTCAGAAAAATTGGCAAACATAAGGCAAGAATGGGGCAAGAGATGAGGCTCAACACGTAGATAGGTGAATATGACATGGATTAGGTCGTCTTAGATCTGGGATCTGACGTGAAAATTTTGTCGAAACAAACATGGGAAAGGATGGGAGGACATGTGCTACATTAGTCTCTTATTCAGCTCAGAATGGCGAACCAATAGAATCTCATCCCCATGGGACGATTATATGGAGTAACCGTTGATATAGAAGGTGCGAGTACGATGGCCGATCTTGAGGTTATAGAGATCATGAATGATAATAACGCATACCCTGTTCTCCTAGGAATTGAATTTTCCATTGATATGAATGGGGCCATCAATCTAAATAAGAGGACAATGTCATTTGAAAGAAAATCACTTCGAGTTGTAGTACTATTCGACCCTACAGAAGGGGCGCGCTATACTAAACTAGTCTGCGATTATGAAGAATGTGAGGATGAACTAGATCAGATCTACAAAATAATAGTGTTAGACTAGGACAGGATCAACCTGATGGTAGATGGATGGATTGCATGGGACCTGGAGAGTTCCTACACCTCAAATTCAGACAAAGAGTTGGAGCAATGGCAGAATTGCTTGCATGAAGTATCCACAATGTGATGCAATATAATGATGAAGTCGTTGCACCGTGTTTTATTGGAGGCAATGAAAATACCTTAATATGATGGTTTAACTAATGTAGATAATTTTTTGGATGAATTTGAGCATGAAGTCCTAGAGGATCACTGCTTCCAAGTGCTAGACTTGGACCTACATGCTACGCTTTCTCGATGGTAGGGTACACATAAAGAAAGTTTTGATGGATAAAGAGATTACAAAAATATGATGAGGTTATGGTTTGGGAGTCCTAACACTCCATTGACTGAGAATTATAACTGAAGTGATGATGCATGCAATCACTGAGCCAAATGGATTAAAGTGTGGGGGACAGAACTACAGCCAGAGTGGTTACACATATTTTGCCATAGTTTGGATACAATTCCCATGAATTGGTATCTGGAATCGGAGCTCTGGCATGGCACCACGAAGTGGGATATATTTAGGGAGGGGTTCTTATCAACCTTCAGCTTTGAAGATGAATTTTCCAGCATCGATGAAGCTCTATAGGAGATTAAGGCAGTTATCTTTAGAACATTGAAAAACCTAGGGAATGGGTTGAACCAGACTAGAGCACCTAGATACACCATGTGCTAGAATGCTATAATGTAACCAATGAAAAGGAAGATGAAGATCCCATAATCATTAACATTACAGATGTAGAAGGACATCGTGAAGTTGAAGGCTCACAAATAGACAACCCAAACATCACCGCGTTGTTGTAGACAAAGTAGGTAAACAATGGCACTAATGAAGTACCAAAGTTTGCAAAGATTGGAGATTACTAGGATGATGTCATAGTGGATAAAGTTGTCAAGTTACTCCATGAATACGAAGATCTTTTTCCCACCACATTTTCAGATTTGGAGGGAATAATTGGTGATTTGGGTGTTATGAAGATCATTCTCAAGCCAGACATGAAGCCTATTAAGCAAAGATCATATTACCTTAATCCTATATACAAGGAAAGGGTTCTCCGGGAGTTAGATAAGATTGTTGGAGGCTGAAATTATAGAACCAACCAAAGAATCTAATTGGGTGAGCCAGATGGTGGTTCAGGAGAAGAAACAAATGGGTGGAATAAGGATTTGCATAGATCTGTGGAAGGTTAATGATGCATGCATCCATGACCCATTATTGACACCATTTTGTCGATGAAGTATTAGACAATGTTGGAGGGAAGGAGGCCTATTCCTTCACTGATGGGTTTTCTAGGTATGATCAGATTAACATTGCGCTCGAGGATAGGAGCAAAACAACCTTCGTGATGAAGTGGGGTTATTTTCAATACACTGTGATGCCATTTGGACTCAAGAATGCACCTGTGATATTTTATCACGTAGTCATCACAAAATTCAATGAGTTCATCCATAAGTTCCTAGAAGTATACTTTGATGACTGGATGATGTTTGGATTGGTGAAGTGCCATGTAGCAAGTTTGCACCTAATGATCGATATGGGTCACAGATACCAGATCACAATTAATTTCAAGAAATGCATATTCTATGTTTCCTTTGGGATCTTGCTGTTTCACGTGGTGTGCAAGCAAGCACTGATGGTGGACCCTGCAATAATTGTAGTGATAATGAATTTGGAGGTGCAGAGGAATGTTAAGCAACTGCACGCGATGCTGGGACATATGAGATATTATAAAAAGTTTATCAAAGCCTATGCTAAAATTACTATACCCATGGAGAATTTGTTGAACAAGGAGGCGACATTCTGTTGGGATGAAGAATGTCAGCACATTCTAGATGTATTAAAAGAAAGGACATTCACCGCATTGATCTTGGTATTCCCTGATTGGAGAAGTGAGTTTCACATACATGTGGATGCCTCTTGCGTTGCGTTGGGTGAAATGCAAACACAGGCTGGTGAAGGAGAAATGGACCACCCTATAGCCTTCGCGAGTATGAAATTATCGAAGGCTGAGAATAATTATTCAACAATTTAGTGTGAAGGATTGGCCATGGCGTACGTGTTGCAGAAATTAAGTTGTTATCTGTTAGGAGGGAATTTCAACATGTACACAGATATTCTACCTTGAAATACCTGGTTAATAAGCTTGTGTTGGGGGTGGAGATCTACAGGTGGTTGCTACTATTTTAGGAGTATGACTTTAAAGACATTGTGAATCTAGGGAGGTTGAATGTAGGACTTGACCATCTGTCATGAATTGAAACAGGTGAGGAAACTAATATTCTGGAGGAACAGTTTCCAGATGCGTAGATATTTGTGGTGCACGTAGCAGATAATCATTTTTCATATATTATTCATTTTCTAATTACAGGAATGTCACCAGAAGGATATACAAGTCAGAAAAATAGGGAATTAGTAGTGCACGTTGCAAACTTTTTAGTTATCGTAGGACATTTGTATAAGATGGGTGCTGATGAAATATGTGCCATATTTTTAGAGCGATAGCATTTTCCCTAAAGCTCATGGGGGTGTTGCTGGAGGTTATTATGTAGGAAAAGAAACTCTGTAGAATATTTTTTTGTGCACGTCTATGGTGGCCAACGCTGCACAAGGATTCCAAGGCATATTGTAAGCAATGTGATGCATGTCAGAGAATCAGTAGACCATCATGAAGGGATGAATTTCCATTACATCCTCTATTATCCTTGCAACCATTTGAGAAATGGGCGATTGATTTTGTTGGGCCAATTCACCCCCTAGGAAATAAAACAGGTGTGTGCTATATCATCATTGTGACAAAATATGTAAGCAGATGGGCAAAAGCATAGCCAATTAAGGACATTACAGGGGCTATGACATCAAAGTTCTTATTTGAGTAAGTCTTAACTAGATTTGGCTACCCGAAAGTGTTGATGAGTGAAAGGGGTATGCACTTTCTGAATGAGATGATCAGCACGTTTACTGAAGAATTCTAGGTCTACTATCGTAAGAGTACACAGTAACACCCACAAACCAATGGAATTATTGAAGCCTTCAATAAGATTTTGGAGAACACATTGACAAAGATTTGCAATGCAGAATGGAATGACTGGGATGTGTGTGTAACTATAGTATTATGGTTTTATAGGAATACTTGCAAGAAGGTAATAGGGAAAACACCGTTTAGATTGGCGTATGGTGTAGATGATGTAATGTCGATGGAGTATATTGTTCCTAGTTTGCGCGTAGAAGCTCTCACAGGTATGGCAGATCACGAGGCCTTGGAGGAATAGCTTGCACAACTGATGGAGCTTGAAGAGGATCGATTTGTGGCAGCATTTCATCAACAAGTACAAAAAGAATGCAAAAAAGCATGGCTTGATCTCCACATCAAGCTTTGCATGTTCAAGGTAAACAACCTCGTCTTGTTATATGATAGTAAATTCACTAAATTTCTAGGTAAATTCCAGACACATTGCCTAGAGCCATACATTATCAAAGAAATTACCGATGGAGGTGCAGTTCAACTCATGAAGTTGAATGGGGAATATTTTCTAGGAAGAGCGAATGGGAGTAGATTTAAGTTGTATACAAGGGATCCTGCACAGTGACTATATTGTGGTAGGATAGTCTTAGTACTCCAGGTAGTTGCAAGGGAGTGCGGGACTCTAAAATACACTACCTATATTAGAGAACAGTGCAGCGAGTAGGCTGCATGGAAATTGACGAAGCTACAACCTATCAATTTGCGCATAGGAAGCTGCACCATTGAGGGAAGTACCATGTAGCATAGCATGAAAGTGACCGTTGGAGTCATTGTTCATGACTTGACGGCCAAAAGACGGTTAAGAGGAGTGGTATGGAAATATTTAGGGAAAAAATCTTTGAATGTTTGTCGCCAAAACAACATTTCTTATCAAAAATGGGGAGAAACAGTTGGATTTAATTTAAAACTCCCTATAAATTATGTGTACCAATCCAATAGAGAATAGTTTGTGCTCTCATAATTGTTAGTGAAATTTATTGTCTATTGCCTATAAATTGATCATATTGGTAATATTTAGTCGTGAGCCCCATGTTTTCTAAGTTGTTTGAGCTAAATTAGAAGTTTATTCTTGACAAAATGCTTGTAGCTAGTCCCGTGGAAGCTGTGAGTACGGGCGATGTTGCCTCTGAGGGAGCTCCCTCAAAATTTTTAAGTATGGAAGCTCCAATTGTTGTGCCTATGGTGTTATGGTTGCCTAGAACAAAGCCTACACCTACTAGAGAAACCCAACCAACCAAATCAAAGAAGGACAAGCAGAAGAAGTCGGTGCTAGTCCGCACTTCCCTAAGAAATCATTATGAAAATAATCTGAAAATCACTCGTGAATGATCTCAGTTAATTAATGAAGGTATTACGGACTCATGTGATGGGGCGTGTATATGTTATTTTAGGCAACAAATCAATAATATTGTGAAATACAAAGACACTTGAAACAGTAAGAGAAACATAGTAAGCAAATACAGAACACAACAAATTTAATAAGGAGTTCACAATTGGGTTGTGTTATATTCTTTCCACATAGTTAATAGGGGGTTTGAGGGGTACCCGTAACCCCACTTTATGGGGTCCGGGGCAACACCCCAGAAAGTTTTGGTTTTTGACCCTACGTTAGGTTTGGCGGACCCACCTATGGTTTTGTGCATGATTTTCGCACATGTTTTTTGGACGCGATGGTTTTCGGTCCATGGTATTGGATGCTTCGCCATGTATAAATATGTATGTAACATTGAAAGGAACATAATGAAAAATCAAGCTGGTAGTCTCGGTTTTGCGATCTAGTGGGAAATCTCTGTGTATATGTGTTTTATGTGTTATGCTCTCGCATTTTTATTTTTCCTGTGAGTTAGAAATCGTATGGAGGTAATTTTTGTACATGGTTAAAACCTACATTCACCCAATCCCCCTGGGCTATGTCTCCTGGTCCAGCTTCAGTGGTGGCCTTTTATATTGTGTCTTAAGCAGAGATTTTACAATAAGGAGATCAATTTGAGTCTCACTTAACAGATGCTAATCAGTAGGGTGGTACTTGGATCCCCCAAGCCTCTAAAGTACACAGACACCCCCTTACTGAATCTCGACCTCAACTGGTCTCAATGGCATGAGTCTAATTTGGTACTCAGTATCTGACAGGTATACATAGAGGAGTTGTTTGAACCTCTCAAGCCTTCTTTACAGTTCATAGACTCTCATACTCTCTCTATCTCTGTCTACTCGATGTTGCCTTTCCTCTGCAGGTCATATCGACTTGTCTTTTCTCTGCAATTCGCTTCTTTCTCTACTTATGTTCCCCTTTAATCTTTATATGTTCATGGCTTAAAGCCAATCCACTTCCTGACTATTCGTTTCCTCTTCCCAACTCTCTGGATTTCCTACCTCTGTCTACTGAAATTTCCTGCTCTGCATCATCATTGTTGTGTAACGCTGCATAGAGAGGTGGCCACTTGTGGCATTGCGAACTGAGTGTCAGTTTTATTTAAATGGTCATTATTTCCGTTACTCCAGGATTTTCCCACGAAACTGATTCTTCTGCCAACTCGCCAGTCATGCTGGACCTCAAATATTTATGTGCCTCAGTCTATTTTCCCGTCGAATCTGATCATCCATCGAGTTAATTCTCTGCCATTGATCTGGAGCTTCCAGATCCTACAGTCTCTATCTATATCATGCTGGTAAGTTTCAACCATTTCTCACATGATGTAAGCAGTTTTCTCTCTCATCTATTGGACACACGTCGCCCAGTGTATAACATCAGACTGAACTCAGCTAAGCCTGCTTACCTCTCGAAGTGCACGTGATATCCTGCCGGTTTTGGGCGTGGGACCCACTTTCTGACATTTTCTGCACAGTTTCCTATTTTCTCTTGTGACCGAGTGCTCGGGGCTTTCCTTCTCTGAGTGTTTTGTGCTGCGAACTTCCTTTTTTTCTGGATCTAGGCTTCTAATTGCTAATTTGTGTCCATGCCTTGTCTCCATGGGCCAACGGTCAGAACGCTTTCACCGAGGGTCCTTGTTGTTCCATGCAGGTCACAACTGCCATTTTATAGAGGTCATTTCTGATACTTGTTATTGAGAAGATTTGGTCTGACATAATTTTGAAACACTCATGAGAAATGTTTAAGGATCCAATTTGGATCACGGCCACTGAAAAAGATTTTGGACCACCAAAATTTAGTTTTCAAGCATTGACTAAGTGAGGATATAACTATCTCACTTGTCCAATCTCGATCCATTTTGCACTTCCTGGCTTTGAACCCTTGAGTCCAATCCTAAGGTACTCAACATCTCCCCTACATGTTGTCCTCACCTTCCTATCTAGAATTGTGTCTTCCCGCAATTCATTGAGATATTCAGGTAACAAATCATCAATACAAGGCAATTGGCTTTGCTCTTCGAGATCTTTAATTAATGAAGGTTCAAATAGTCTCAAGCTATCTGCATTAACGACTGGGTAGATGTGCATGTAATCTGGTAAATCAAGGCAAAACGCATTCTCACCAATTTTATCAAGTATATTGAAAGGTCCATACCTTATTGGCTTTAGCTTTTTACCTTCACCTTGCATTCTATCTTTGCTGATACACAACTAGACTTGATCACCAACTTGGAAACTATGCTCCATCCGATGCTTGTCATGCCTTGCCTTGTATTTAGCTTGGCTCTTTTCCAGTTGTTCTTGCACTGCCTGGTGAATCTCTTGGATTTGTTCAATGAACTTGGTTGCCTTGTCCACATCACTGTGTCCATCAACTACTATGTCTTTACCAAAGACAAAATCCAAGGGAGACCTTGGTTTGAAACCAAAACAGGTCTCAAAAGGAGATCTTTGTGTAGAAGAATGTTTTTCTTGGTTGTAAGCATGCTGCACATAACACAAATTTTCAATCACAAGGTTTGGGATGCTTGTTGCAATAGCCTCTGAGCAACTGGATGACTGTCTCGTTGACCAGTTTTGTCTGGCCATCCGTTTGTGGATGAAAGGTTGTGATTTTCTTCAGTTTTGTGTCCAGCTATTCCCACAGACTCGACCAAAACTTCCCAACAAATCGAGTGTCTTGATCAGACACAATGGAAGTGGGTAATCCAAAATGAACCCATACATGCTGAAAGAACAAATTTGCAGTTTGTTCAACTGTAATCTGTTTATTACAAGGTATCAAAATACACATTTTGCTAAACATATCCACAACAAAATGTAAATAGTCATGAGCTTTCCTAGATTTAAGCAGTCCTCGAACAAAGTCAATGGAAACACTTTCCCAAGAATGAGAAGGAATTGGCAGTGGAGTGTACAAGCCTAGTTTTCTATTGTTGGGATTGCTTTTAGCACACATGGTATACCCTCTTACATATTTGGAAACTGTGTCATTCACTTTTTGCGAATAACAAAATCTTTGCAGCTGTGCAACTATTTTACTTACCCCAAAGTGACCTGATACTAGAGAAGTGTGCGCTTTCCAAATTATCTTTACTCTTTCATTTTGTGGAATGCATAGCTTCCCATAATGATACAAGAGTTGGTCCTTAATGTGATAATCCAATTCTTCTACTCATTTTCCTGGACTTAAAGTTGCATATAAATGTTTGAAATCTATATCTTAAGCATATTGTTTAATGTAGCTCTAATGCAGTATTGAATTATGCTTAAGTACAGTGGATGAATTTATAATAGTTCTACATAACATATCTTGAAATTTATTGTGTATGCCCTTTTGATATCTGATGACTAAATGAAATTGTTGTAGAAAACCCATCCACCTATAGTGTCTTGATTGTTGCAACTTAGTTTGGGAGTGTAGATACTGAAGTGGTTGATGATCAGTATGTATGACTATCTCTTTGCCAATTAAATAATGTTTCCACTTTTTCACACTCTATACTAATTCATATAATTCTTTATCATATGTTGGATAGTTAACTACTAAAAAATCAAATGTCTCAGAATGATAACATATGGGTTTACTGTGCTGTATCGACACTACTCCGATGACATAGTCACTAGCATCTATTTGGATCTCAAACAATCTTTGAAGATCAGGCAGTGCTAGCACTGGTGTTTTACTAATATTTTCTTTCAAGGTGTCGAAGGCTTTGCTCTTTTTGCCTCCCCACTGAAACACCTTGTTCAGTCCTGTCAAAGAATGTAGGGGAGATGCAATTAAGGAAAAGTTAGAAATAAAATTTCTCCAGTATTGTGTTGCTCCTAAGAAGCTTCTCACTTCTATAGCAGATTTGGGTTTAGGCCAATTTACAATGGCTGCCACTTTAGAGGGATCTATATTCAATTTACCACTGCCTACTATATGTCCCAAATAATTCAAAGATGTTTTTCCAAATTCACATTTTGAGAGTTTAACATAATTTTTTTCTTTTTTCAAAACATCTAGTGTCTACTTAACATGCTTTAAATTTTCTTACCAAGTTTTTCTAAATATAAGAATGTCACCTAGATATACAATAAAAAAATCATCAAGAAAAGGCATAACCAGCCACTCATACAATCCCTGCTTTATTTTGAAAGCAGTCTTTCATGCATCTTGTTCTACGACTCTGACCTGATGATATCCACTATCCAATTTTAGATTGGAAAAATAAACACCTTCCTTTAACTGATCTAATAGATCATCTATGTGAGGAAGGGGATAATGATTTTTGATCGTTATCTTATTCAGTGCTCGGTAATCAATGCACATTCTCCATGAGCCATCTTTGTTTCTCACCAAAACGATTGGTGACCCACATGGTGATGTGTTAGGTCTGACGAACCCCTTCTCGGGCAAGTCCTACACCTGCCTCTTGATTTCAGCATTCTCTAAAGCAGACAACCTATACATCCGAATGTTAGGCAATGGAGCATCTTGCTGCAAATTAACATCATGCACTATTTCCTTTTTGGGTGGTAGACCTTTAGGTTCTTGAAACAAAATATCATACTCTGAAACAACTTTTTCTAAATTAGCTTGTTGTTTAGCATCACAACCCTCAAATACATTGGTTTTATCAGGTTTCTTTTCCTTTACAACCATCAGTAAAAATTGTTTGCATGAATTTACAATTCCTTTCATCTGCCTTGAGTTTATAAGAGTATAATTATTCTTAAGCTTATGAGCTCTTACAAAGTATTCTATTCCATCCTTAATGAGTAGATACTTGTTCTTAGCTCTATAGAAAATAACTTTTCTATCATACAAGTAAGGACTTCATAAAACAATTCCGCATATATCTAGAGGAATTATATCTAGCTCAACCTCATCTACAAACGCTGACCCAAAAGAAAACTTAAGTTTACATTGTCTAGTCACTTGTAGTTGTGCCTTCTCACTTAACCAAGCTAATGGGTATGGTTTCCTATGAGGTGTAGTCAGTAATACCAACTTCTTTACAATTTCTTCAAAAATTTAATTTACTTGTGAGCCACTATCAAACAAAGTATCAATTTTTTGATGTTTGGAAACAACTCGAATATGGAAAAGCTCATGTCTTTTTCTCTCATTTTCTTCATTATTAATAGATTGTGTAGAATTACTAGTAGATGCTTTAGAATTTTTACCTCTTATACCTGTGGCTGCACTAGTTGTTTCATCTCCTGAGTCCGACCCCAAATATTTTTGAATAGCTGAAGTAGTCTTCTTCTTCTTTCCCTCAAAATTCATAGGTCTCAGCTCCAGATGCAGAATCCAGTAGTGCTCATCATCATGCCCATACTTTTTACAGTGAGTGCATGAAGAGTTTGTCCTTTGTGCAGTATTGGCCTTCCTTTCTTTCCATTTCTATTTTCTTTTCTGCTTATTCTTGCTTGCAATGGGTTTGGATGATCACCCAACTTCTGGGTTCCCATTCTTTCTTCTAGCTTCCAGATGTGTAGCTTGAACAGATACCTCATCTATACTAATGGGATTAAACATGAGGATAGTGTGCCTCATGTAGCTGTGTAGACCCGCTATTTACTTCAGCAGAGTCTCAAGTGAGTCTAATGAAATTCCTAGAATCAAAGCTCTCTTCCTAAATTCTTGAGTGTAACCCTGTACACTTTGCCCTTTCAATTGGTGAAGAGTTTGAAAGCTCATCATGGCTTGCTGCATGTAAGCTAGTGGAAAGAGCTATTTTTTGAGTGCAGAAGCAAATTCACTCCAGACAGAAAGAATCTTACCATGTTTCTTCATGTCAGCTTGTGTCCTGCCTTCCCACCATACCAAGGTAGTGCCTCCGAGGTGTAGGCTGGTTAGTTGAATCTTACTCTTGTCTCAGTCAATACTCTGCACTCTGCAATACACATCAATTTGTCTAATCCAATTATCCAACGTCTCTACATTCAGCTCTCCGCTATATATTGGTAAATCAAATTTAACATCTAATTTAATCAAAGATGTCTTATTTTTATGTTCAAGGCTATTAGGAGGTGTCAGAAAACTTTCTTCTTTCCCTTTTCCTTTTGAGTGGTCATCAAGGAGAGATTCTTCTTCTCGTTTATCTTGTTTGGATCCTAATGAATCCTCATCATCGTCACTGTGTAATGCCACACAGAGAGGTGGCCATTTGTCACCTTGCAAACTAAGCATCAGTTTTCTTCAAACAGTTATTATTTCTGTTACTCCAGGATTTTCCCACAAAACTAACTCTTCTGCCAGCTCATCAGTCATGCCGGACCTCAAATATTTATGTGCCTCAGTCTATTTTCCTGTCAAATCTAGTCATCCATCGGGTTAATTCTCCACCGTTGATCTGGAGCCCCCAGATCCTATGGTCTCCATCTATATCGTGCAGGTAAGTTGCTTGACCATTACTCACGCGATGTAAGCGGTTTTCTCTCTCATCCACTGAACACGTGTCACCCAGTGTATGGCATCGCGCTAAACTCAGCCAAACCCACTTACTACTCGAATTTCATGTAATATCCTACTAGTTTTGGGCATCAAACCCGCCTTCTGACATTTTCCACACAATTTCTTGTTTTCCCTCATGACCGAGCACTCGGGCTTTCCTTCTCTGAGGATTTTGTCCTGCGATATGCGATTTACGCTAATCGCGTATCAGAAACTGCCTCTGTTTTTGGATCTGGGCTTTTGATTGCCAATTTGCATCCATGCGCTATCTCCATGGGCCAACAGTCAACGCGCTTTGACCGAGAGTCCTTGTTGTTCCGTGTAGGCCACAATTTCCATTATCTAGAGGTCATTTATGATACTTGTAATTCATAAGATTTGATTTGACATAATTTTGAAACAGTCATGAGAAATGTTTAAGGATCCAATTCAGATAAAAAACAGAGAAGCCAAAGAAAGATAAGTAGAAGGTAGTGAACCTGGAGGTGGAGGAAGGATAGGGAACCAAAGAAATTGATGTTGAAGGAGTAGAAACCATAACCAGGCTACATGAGTATATCCCTCAGTGAAAGGGAAAGGTGAAGGTCCTGAAGGACATAGATTCTGAGAAGTTCATCGTTTCCACGCCCCTACTACCAGAGCAGGTCCCTTTTGAAGGTTTGCATCTCATGTAGATCCCACTGTTGAAAATGTAGGATTGATACCTTGTAGATCATGCTAGTTTTCTACACAACGATGTATAAGTACATGAGGCATGTCTACTATGTGGATTCATGTGTTATAGTGCTGGAAACGGAGGAATGGGTCCGAGGGGTTGAGCAATTAGGGTTGCTCAATTTTCTATGGGTTCCACATTATCATTTCACCCCCATTAAAAGAATTTGTGTGCACTAACTTCTGACATTGGTGAATGCTAGGTGTCTATGGCTAGGACCCATTATAGACATGTTAATTCATAGAATCACGCACCTACCGTACGAAGGCTTGAACCTGGCTAAGGAGTTTGGTAGAAAGATGGGGGAAAAGGACCTCAAAAAAAGAATGAAGAGAGATTACGGCCTCATGAAGGAGTTGTGAGGGTACTAAATTATGTCTATAAAAGACGCAAATGTTCTCTTAGCCACCGAGATCTTGGCATGGAAGGTGATGAGGAAATGTTGTGCGAATGAAGTTTCGGTGCCTATAGTTTCCCTGGCTATATAGTGTGCAAAGGGTGTACAATTTAACTGGTCAATAGACCTCTATTGATCAAGTTGGATATTGGGGACCACCTGCCAAGTCCACTTAGACCCCCACAATTGTTTCTTTCAGCTTTTTATTTTCCTTAATTGTAATACAGTTTACTAGTTTTAGCAATTTTTTGGTCCTTAACTTCTTGAGACATATTGAGGCCCTAAACGACTTTTTTTGGGAAACCTGGGAGCAGCATTAGTCCATGTATTAATTCTTCTCCTCCCAAAGTTGTATTTCTTGGATAGATCTTTCTAACGAGATATTGTGCACGTAAAACGAAGATTGTATGCCAAAGTTACAACCTCAGGAAGTTGATGTACCAATTTACCCAAACGGGGCCCACAGTTTCGTGTTTCATCTTCTAGGGTTAGGTTTTTGGATTTTTAGGGTTTTCCATTGTTTATCAACAATAGATAGGTCTTCGAGCCTCATTGTAACAGAATTTAGAGGAATGAAGCCACCACATCTCTTCTCAGAGATAAGCTACCATCGCCCTAGCTAATTTATTTCCATTTCTGTTTGTAAGCGTATTTCAGTATTTTATAATAATGAAATGAAGTATTATTTATGTTGCATCTATATATGTATGGTTATATCTATAATTTTTTGCGTTCTTGTTTAAAACCAGATCAGTGGTATCAAAGCGGTCAGCTCTTTCTCTGTCTTTCTTTGCATGTCTCCAAAGAGGTTAGGATATAAGGAGTTAAGGCTTGAACTGGTTGAACCTTTGCAAGACCAACCTCGTAAATCACGACGGCCTCCCATGGTGGATGAAAATAAATATGAGGGGGTAGGAGATCCTATGAAAATCTTGCTCGAAGATGCCCTCAAGTGACAAAGCAACGTGATGATGGACAACTTTGCCCAGATCCTTCAGTGGCTACCCAAGGGTGCCACATCTACTTCCAACAACTACTCTTGAAGCACCACAGCCTTAACGGTACAAGTTAACTTTGACATTCCCATATTTGAGGGTCAGATAAATGCAGAAGCCATAGATAAATGGTTAAATCTGCTAGAAGGGTATTTTTTTGTTCATGACTTTTCCAGCCGGGAAAATATTACTTTCACTCTTCTCAAAGCCGCCCCCACGTCAAGGACTGGTGGGAAACCTACTACAAGAAAAAGGATGAAATTGCGACCTCACCTTTTTTAGCTGCACCCACTTGGAATTCATTCTGGATTTCCATCAAGGAGCAGTACTAGCCTATCAGAAGATATGAGGATCAATACATAAAGTGGACCACACTGTGGTAGAGAAAGGACCAAGACATGCCAAAGTTTACCAATATTTTCCATACCCTTCGCAAAATGTTAGGTGTTAAGGATTCAAAACAACATTTGGTACTCAAATACTGTGGCTACCTACACAGGTACATCCATGAACAAATAGAATTCTTGAACATCTCCTCGCTGGCATGACATACCGATATGCCGTCAAGATTGAGAAAAAGTTTAAACAGGGAAGTGAGACTTTGGATCTGTGAATCTGTAGCAAGGGAAGGGTACCGCCAAACTGCAGAACAAAGGACAAATCCAAAGTAAGGTAGCCCAAGACAACTCGCCAAAGCTACAAGTAAAGAATAGCATCGCGAAGATGAAAAAGGACACAGGAAAGTGGTGAGAGTTCCATGAGAGATCCACTCACAACACAAGTGAGTGTTGGGCCAAGAAGTCACGAGTCGCCGAGCTAAAGGTTTTAGAATCAGATGCATGTTTAGACTCTGAGTCAAAACCTGATTTAGGGAATGACAAAGGGAACCAGATTATCGATACGAAGTCCAATTCCAATTATGCCACCATGAAGATCCAGAAGGAGTAACCTGAAGATCCAAAGGAGGAGGAGTGTCTCTTCCACTCCCAGATGTGGGTAAAGGGCTCCCCGCTACAGTTCATTATCGACAGCGGGAGACAAAAGAACCTCATTTTGACAAAGTTCATGAAGTGGCTGGGATTATCGACCACAACACATCCATAACTGTGCACCATCAGGTGGCTTCACCAAGGATTGGATCTTCGCGTGAGCTAGAAGTGTCACCTTCCATACAACATCAAGCCCTTCACGTATGAGGTATTGTGTGATGTTGTCCCCCTTAATGTTTGTGATGTATTATTAGGAGAACCATACTTGTGGAAGTGACATATTCTGTATGAATCAAGGCCCCCTGTTATTATTGTTACTTTCGGAAACAAGTTGTACAGGATACTAGAGGTAGCATCACCTACTGCCATCTCTTTGGTTACTGCAAAACAATGTAGTAATCTCATTTCCAAAACCTGGAATTTTTTTTCCTAATGATACACCCTCAAGGAAAGAAGAAGATAGTGGCCATGACCTCTAGACAGGACCCCTCTGCATGACAACTACAAGTGGACAAGGTCGTGGAGGAGTACAAGGACATCCTCACCTCCCCCGCAAGGGTTCTTTTGCACTATCTTGTCAAGCACTCCATCGATCTAACCCCAGTTGTGCTATTGCCCAAAGGATCAATCTATTGACGATCCATTCTGGAGAACAATGAAATGAAGAGGCAGATTTAGGAGCTACTACAGAAAGGTCACATCCGTCTGAGTTCATCGCCTTATGGGAGCCCGATCCCATAGATTGATGCCTCCTAGACCAATTGAAGGGGAAAAAATATTTCAACAAGATCGATTTGATGTTAGGATATCACAAGGTAACAATTGAACCCTCCGATGTGTGGAAGAATCCCTTCAAAGCCAAAGAGGGCCTTTTCGAATGGTTGGTTATGCCTTTTGGATTGAAAAATGCTCTTGCAACCTTCATGAGGCTAATGTATGACATCTTGCAGCCATTCACCAACTCATTTGTGGTGGTATAATTGGATGACATCCTAATCTTCAACTAGAGTTGGGAAGAGCACCTCCACCACATTTGACAGGTTCTCCAAACATTGCAACAACACAAGTTATGTGCCAATTTGGAGAAATGCACTTTTGGCATGACCCAGGTTTAGTATTTGTGATACATTATTAATGAACAGGGGGTGCATGTGGATCTAGCCAATATCCAAGTCATTCAAGATTGGCCATCTCCAAGCACCCTGACAAAGCTCCACATCTTTCCAGGTGTTTCCAACGTCTACCACAGGTTCGTGTTGGGATTTTCTGATATCACTTGGCCCTTGAGTCAAGTCACCAAGGGAGGAGCGAAAGAAAACTTCTTTTGGTCTAAATCTCAACAAAACGCATTCACAAAGCTGAAAGATCGCCTTTTCTCAGCACCAGTGCTCACATTACCATACTTGTAACAACCATTTGGGGTCGAGACACATGACTCTGACTA
This sequence comes from Pinus taeda, assembly GCA_000404065.3. Taxonomy (NCBI): domain Eukaryota; kingdom Viridiplantae; phylum Streptophyta; class Pinopsida; order Pinales; family Pinaceae; genus Pinus; species Pinus taeda. The sequence goes on from APFE031072739.1 coordinate 212,155, forward strand.
TAGTGTTTGGGCCCTTATTCAAAATGGGCATTTAGTGGCATATCATAGTGAGACAGTTTCAAACATGGTCTGAAAGTATGCAACTTATGACAAACAGATGTATTCCATTATGCAGGTCTACCGACAATGGAAGCATTACATTTTGGGGAAGGAAATGGTCATCGACACAGACCACTGACCTGTGCAGTTCATACAGACCCAAGGAAAATTGCAGAATTATCACCATCAGAATTGGTTCACATACTTACAATAGTTCCATTTGAATATTAGGTATAAGAAGAGCAGTGCAAATAATGTTGCAGATTGCCTCAGTCGACCACCAATCATGGTGTTAACCACCGTGCTCAACTCTTATGGGCACGAGACTTATGATTGGCCACTTCTCTACAAAAGCGACCCAAAATTTGGCCACACATACCAGAAACTCTAGGAGGGTCAGCATGTTCTAATTTTTCACCTCTAAGATGCTCTATTATGCCACCTAGGTCACCTTTATGTTCCTTTAAGTGAGCATGCCAAGATAATTTGGGAAGCAAACTACAATCGGGCTGTTGGGTATTTCGGGGTCGAGAAATTAGTGGCAGTACTATAAAAATATTTCTATTGACCGAATCTTCGACAGGATGTCAGGAGGTACATCAAATCATGCACTACCTACACCATTGCCAAACCGACCATCAAGAAGCAAGGCCTCTATACCCCTTTGCCTACCCCTAGTTAACCTTGGGAATCCATCTCCATGGATTACATGCGGGGCCTTCCTTCTACTAAGCATGGAAAATATTTTGTTTTTGTGGTCATCAACAAGTTCTCAAAGATGGCCATTATGGCATCCTGCAAGAAGAATATCATAGTAGGAGCTGCTACTAAACTCTTCTTTGAACGAGTGTGGGTACACTTTGGGATCCCATAGTCGATCATCTCACATTGGGATAGAAAGTTCCTCAGTACATTTTGTTCCAGTCTCTGGACGATGTTGGACTCCAAACTCACTAAGTCCACAACCTTCCACCCTCAAACTGATGGCTAGACAGAGGTTGTCAACAGGATGATCGTACACATTATGCACATGTAAAACTCAAAGCATCCACACACATGGGATGAGAGCTTCCCCTATGTTCAGCATAGCTACAACTAAGCTCTCCACAATTGGACTCTCCACAACTCGACTGGCCACAACCCTTTTGCAAGTGGGCTTGGGATTACATCCACTATGTCCCATTAATGTGGCCATGTCATTTGTAGCTACTCACACAGTTTCGTCTCATGTCCATTCCAAAATAGATAAGGTGGCCAACTTCATTGAGCACATCCAACATATTCGCTAAGAAGTCCATGACATTCTAGAGAAATCAAATTCCAAGTACAAGTAGCGACATGATCAACATCGAGTGCCAAAAAAGTTTCAGGTGGGTGACAAAGTCTGGTTGCATTTGCAAAAGGAACGCCTTACCAGAGCCTATTAGAAACTCAAACACATCTAAAATTGCAGAAAAACTGACACCCACAAATTTAAATACAGATTGCATGGAAAACACTGCAATTGATTGGATCATGGACACATAGATCAAGCACACTCACCAACAAAATATCCAACTATATAGAATTGTCAAAGCAAGCCAACTCCTTCACCAGGGCAAGTGGGTCACAAGGGACCAAGTTCAATAGAAATTTCCTCATCTCATGGTGGAACTCAATGTAATGGGGACCATTGCTTCCTAAGGGGGGAGGAATGATCTAGGTGGATATTAGGGGCCACCCACCAAGTTTACTTGAACCCCCACCATTGTTTCTTTCATCTTTTTAGTTTCCTTAATCGTAGCACAGTTTACTATTTTTAGCAACCTTTCAGGTCCTAAACTTCTGGAGCTGTTTTGAGGCCCTAAATGAAGTTTTTTTTGGAAAACTGAGAGCAACGTTGATCCATCCCAAATTTTTAGTTCTCGCATAGATCTTTCTAACGAGAAATTGTGCATGTTAAACAGAGATTGTATGCCAAAGTTAGGACCCCAGGAAGTTGATGTACCAATTTACCCAAATGGGGCCCATAGTTTCGCATTTCATCTTCTAGGGTTAGTTTTTTGGATGTTTAGGGTTATCCATTATTTCTCAATAATAAATAGGCCTTTGATCCTCATTGTAACACAGTTCAGAGGCATGTAGTCGCCTCATCTCTTCTCAGTGATAAGCTACCATTGTCCTAGCTAGTTTATTTCCATTTCTGTTTGTAAGCATATTTCACTATTTTAAAGTAATGAAATGAAGTATTATTTCTGCTGCATCTCTATATGTATGGTTATATCTGTAATTTGTTAAATTCTTGTCTAAATCTAGATGATCTATCAGTAGTTCTTAGCGAATTGCCGAGAAAGCAAGTTGTTCCACTACGCTTGGTTGTTGCTTTCAATTATGCTTGTTGCTGATGGGATTTTCTGAAGGACAACCAATTTCCTCCGCTTGATGAAGGATTTGCAAAGGCAGTGTAATTTACTTCCTTATGGGCCACAAAGGACCCCACATAGATTACAAAGATGAAATATTTTGGGTCCAATGGAAATGAGTCTTTGCATGGCTATTAACCAACTTTCAAGGTTGTCCCCAACCTTGTTCATGCAGTTGTCACCCTATGCGGCATGCAAGGGTGACTTCCATAGAGTGTACATTCAAGCACAAAGGATCCACAACAGAAATGGCATGATTCCATATTTGGTGAAGGGAATAGATGTGTAGGAGGTGGTAGCGAGATGGCCTACAGAGTCGTGCACTGCCTTAGACATAGGTGTTCGAATAAGCATGGGCACAGGAAGTTTTGTTGCACAAAAGAGAAAGGAGGCAGCTAAGCCAATTGGGTGTACACTCGCCAAGAAGAAAAATAAGGAAGCCACAGAAAAGGCTCAGGTGGAACAAGAACATGCTGCAAAGGAGAAGAGCGAACAAAAGCAACGTGAATAAAAAAAAGTAACAAGCCACCTTCGCCAAAGATAGATGAGGAGGAACTTTCAGGGTAAGGTGATGACATAGATAAGCGGCAGGACACCCCATTCATTCTAAAGGAACATGGTGAGGCACACAAGAAGGTATAAGGAATAAGCATAAATCAGATAAGTCACAAGCTAATCCTATGGTCTTAATAAAAGGAAATCTCGATGAGATCAAGGATAAGATCAGGCATACTACGACTGAAGTGTTGCAACAATTTGAGAAACAATATATGTATATGTTGGGGACTGTCCAAAAGGATCTGTACAAGCTGCACATCCAAGCAAGTAGAATACAGGTGGGCATCAGACAAGCGAGCGTGGGGCAAGCGAGACTAGCCGTTGAGACAAGCCAAGTAGTAGAGTAAGTAAGGACCCTAGACCTTGGAACCATAACATTGCCAGATGGATTCCTTCACACAGAGTCCGCTAATGATCACATTATCGTGATTACTATCAAATACATTAGGTTGAATATAGCAATTCTCTCTAATGAGAACCTCCACGCACTACATGCGGTGGTGGCAGATGAATTGAGAGCTTAGGAGAAGCACACCCTCAACCTCATTAGTGATACAGAGTAAACAATGAGTAGATGTTCATTGAAAAGACATAAGCTTTGAAGGAAAAGGAGATGCTATAGGTGTAGAGTCCAGGACTAGAGTTAGCAGACGCAGAGGCATGCAAGACAGTGCCTGAGTTGTTAGAAAATTATATATTACAGAGCAGTGGAACACATAAAATATTGCAGAAATATAAACACAGAAAATGCATAAAACAAGAGAGACACAGATATACGTGGTTCACCTAGTTTGCGCTACATCCATGAAGAAACAACCAATCCTTCCTTTTATATTATCTAGTAAACTTTAAAGAGATACAACCTATAACAGATCTGCTGTAACACCCTCTTTGCTCTCAATCTCGTCTCTCTTCCTCTCTCAGAATACAGAGATACATAGACACAATACAATTCCCTCATATATAGTGAGGGGTTGCCTTATAGGGAAAAAAACCCTAAATTGAACATAACTTCTACCGTTAGGTCATTCTCCTAATGAATGGCCCAGATTGACTAGAAATTAGTAGACTTTTACAAGGAAATTTTACATCTACTTTTAACTACGGGGCGCTGCCCCTGAAACCCCATGGGGGGAACAAGTCCCCCCTGCATGGAGGGGTGTAAAATATTCCTGGGGTACAAATCCAGCTAAGAACTTTGAATATAGAAGATAATCAGGCTCCACATCCAGCATGAGCTTCACATCCTAGAGGATGCATAGCCAGAAGCAAAGATTAGAAAACTTAACACTGGTATGCGCTAGGCTAAAGCAGAGGTTGACCGAGTTCTGTTTGAGCTCAACATGAAGATCATAGAGTTTCAATTAAAGTTGCACCCCATGACTCCGCTTGACATCCGGGAGCAGTGCGAAGCCATGATAAAAGAAGGAATGGCTACCCCAGATGGCACAGTCGCTAACTATATGACATTATGAGAGTAAGCAATGGAGTTAGTGACCAAGATGATGGACGAACTGAACCGACATACACTGAATATAGAGGTAAGTGATTTTCAGTGACAGTATGATGAAGTTAGGGAAATTGCATGCTCCATAGCACCACTGCAGCAGCTAGCCAAATTACAGGAGGGAAAGTAGCTCCTAGTGCAGGTAGAAGAAGCGAAGAAGAAGTAGGCCCTGTGCAAGGCTAGATTTCAGCCATGGCTGGAGGAAGCTTATCAAGTCACGACTTCTATTAATGATAAGCCTAAAGGCTTGTAGCAAACACAATAGATAATGAGGCTCGCCATCGAAGGACCAACAATGGACGGATTAGTTGAGGAAGTCAAGTAGGAAACAACGTAGAGCACTGCTGAAGTTGTAGTGATCTAGGTGGATCTAGGAGGTCCTCGTAATAAGATCAGATCACCAGTGGAGAAACACAAGGGTGAGTCATGATCTTTATGTTGGGGGCCTATTGGGATGTGGTCCCCTGTGTCAGTTTTGCGGTTAAGATAACCCAAGTTTTGATCAGTTTTTGTAAATAAAGTCTTTGCGATTTGTGGATGCAGAGCGCATAGATGGCTAAGAGTCAAAGGGGTTTAGCCCCATTTTTTATGTCAATTTTGAGTCAGTTTTGAGACCCACCCATGGTTCGCGAACCATGGCATTGTATGGAAAGGCTATAAATAGTTGAGTCTTAAAGAGTCTAAGGCATGTTTTTCGATGATAAGGGATGGAGTCTTAGAGGTGATAGAAGATAAAGTAGGTTAGATAGGAGAAGAAAGGCATTGCAACTGAGTTTGAATATCCCTAGGTAGAGTCCACAGCTGAGTGCGCAGACCCTTGTGGCTATGTGTGCAGGGTAGTTTTGAGTTTATAATCCTGAATTGAAGATCAATAAAGACTGTTTCTAAAGAATTCTTGCATGGTTCTGTTTACTTTTTTTTGTGATATATGTTGTTAATGAATGATATGATTTATGGAATATTGGTTAAATGTTGCACAATTCTTTTGAATAACCATTAATGATGTACAAAATGCATGTTTAAGTACTTTCGTGTGGACTCTGATGCATTCTCTGATGTTTACTAATAAATTAAGTAAATTTGCGCGAACACTAACTTAAGACAACTCTCTGATGCATGTAAGTAGATAGATTTCCTTTAAGGGTCCGCAAAGACCAGTCATAAAACTTCGCGAAGGTCTAAATTCCGTTTTGAAAAAGTTGTAGCAGATTTCCCTGAGAGTTTATCGATATGCACGATGGCAAATCTGGGGTGATAAAATACATCACCCTAGTCTCTGGATGTAGAAACTTTCTTCTTCTATCCCCCCATACTGGTTCGGGTGAGGTTGCAGCCTGCACTACGTGGGTTGTTGCTGAAAGGGCCAGTAGTGTATGGATTTGTTTGTTGGTGCAACTAACTTTGAACCTCGGTTGGGACCCCCTACGCCAATAGGAACCAAGCGTAGAAAAGGAAGAAATGAATCTGATGATACATTGTAATGCATTGGTGAGAATTTACACTTCTAAAACTCTTAATATAAAAGGTTATATCAAGAAGAAAAATGTAATAGTGTTGAATTACTTCAGTAGTACCCACAATTTTATTTATTGTAAGCTAGCCAAGGATATCAATTGGTTTCTATACCTAGCAGCAAAGTGTCAGGTGATTCTTGCAAATTAAGGAACTATAAATTGTTGTATAAAGTGCCAAAATATCAAGCTAACCATGGAATAACGTGTATTAAATAGTCCAATTATTTCCATTCCAATGGGTAGTGATGATATTGTACTAGGAGTCTAATGGTTACAATCTTTGGGGATGACAGCTTTTAATTTTCAAGAACATTTCCTGATTTTTTTATGGGAAACAAAGGAAATTGAATTAAGGGGCATCATAGTGAAAAGAAGGAATATAATCATCTTTAATGGTATGACAAATCTTTTGAAGAAAGAATAATGGGGCGTAATTGCAAAACTATGCTCACTAGAGGCTCAAACATTGAAATCATCAATTTCTCCATATCTCCAAAAATTCTGGGATAATCATGCCAATGTGTTTGAGACTCCCAAAGACCTCCCACCAATTTGTGATTATGATCATATTATCCACTAGATTCTAGGAAGTGTTCCTCCAAACATTAGAACTTATCAATATCCCAATGCCCAAAAGAGTGAAATTGAATGTATTGTTGCAGAAATGCAAGAGGTTGGTATAATTCAACCAAGTCAAAGTTGTTTCTCTTCTCCAGTAGTGTTGGTGCACAAGAATTATGGATCATGGCATATGTCTCCAGATCATAGGGACCTCAACAGGCTCACTATTGAAGATAAATTCCCGATTCTTATTATTGATGAATTCCTGGAAGAATTGCATGGATTAATTTACTTCACCAAGCTAGATCTTCATTCAGGATATCATTAAACTAGATTGGGGACTGAAGACATTCTAAAAATAACATTCAGAACTCATGAAAATCATTATAAATCTTTGGTCATGCCTTTCGGCCTTACTAATTCATCTTCCACATTTCAAGGTTTGATGAATTCCATTTTCAAACCCTCAGAAAGTTTTTGTTAGTATTTTTTGATGATATACTAATCTACATCAAGTCTTGGAAGGATCATGTTCAACATGTTGACAGGGTGTTCAAAATATTGTATATGAAACAATTATATGTAAAAACCTCCAAATTTTTCTTTGGAGTAGAAGAGGTGGAATATTTGGGTCATATTGTACCTCAAAAGGGTGTTAAGGTAGACCCTGACAAAATTAAAGCCATTAAGGAATGGAAAATCCCCACAACCTTAAGGAATCTTCGAGGATTTCTCAGGTTGATAGGGTATTATTGCAAGTTTGTTACGAATTATGGGATAATTGTAGCACCTCTAACAACATTACTAAATAAAGATGGATTTTCTTCGACTCCAGAAGAAACTAAGGCCTTTCAACATCTTAAAGAGGAAATGTGACAAGAACCTGTCTTAGCTATGCCAAACTTCACAAAAACCTTTATTGTGGAATGTGATGCCTCAGGAAATGGACTTAATGTTGCTATAATATAATAAGGAAGACCCATTGGTTTTGAAAGTCGTCCAATGAAAGGAAAGTGTTTACACATTTATGAGAAGGAAATGTTGGAAATACTACATGCACTAAAGAAATGATGGCCTTACCTAATGGGAAGACATTTCAAGGCAAAAAAATATCACAATAGTCTTAAATAATTTTTGGAACAAACATTATCTTTAAAAGAGAAAAAAAATGGGTCACGAAAATGTTTGGTTATGACTTTGAAATCATCTACAAAAAAGGAAAGAAAAATGTTGTTGCAGATGCACTCTCAAGAAAGAATGCAGATTTGGAAGCATTTCTCTATGCTATTTTTGTTATCCAACCTGATTAGATAACTAAAACAAGGGATAAATTTAAGAGTGACAAAGTGGGGTGCACACTTATTCAAAAGTTGCAGCAAAATTCTAGTACATCAGATACATTTACAAAGATCACTTATATCTCTGTAAGAATTCCCAACTTAAACAAAATATTTTTTTGGAATTGTACACCTCCCCCTTACGAGGGCAATTAGGATTTTTAAAAACTTACCATAGGGTCAAGAATGATTTTTTTTGGGATGGCCTTAATTCTTATATTCAAATGTTTAGAACGTTTGGTTTGTCTATGATATAAAGTTGAAACAATTAATATCCTATGTTATAACCTTTATCCATTCCAAGTCAATTTTGGGAGGAGATCTCAATGTATTTTATCACAGGTTTACCCAAGTATGAAGGAAAGAGTGTCATCATGGTGGTAGTTGACATACCTACCAATTATGCACACTTTTGTGCATTATCTCATCCTTTTGAATCCAATATAGTTGTTACTACATTTATGGAAACAATTCAAAAGCTACATGGAAACCCAAATGTTATTATGCAAAAAAGATCCCATTTTCACTAGAAATTTTTGGACCTCACTAAAGATTCCACATGGGAGGATGAGAAATTTATATATAAGCATTTAAATCTACTTAAGCACTGAGGACAAAACGTTTTGGAAGGAGAGGGGCATGCTATATCCCTATAATACTATTGTACAATCCCCTTATTGTTATTGTTAGTGTAGTCCCCTATTGTTATTATTGTACCCATATAGCCCCCATATTGTTATTGATGTGCCCCATAGAAGCACACTATTGTTACTGTTGTGCCCTTACATTATTATTATTATGTAGTCTTTTCTTATATTATGACCTCTTAGAATCCTATATATACCAAGGAGGTATTTCCATTTGTATCATCCAAGAATTATTCATTTATGTAATGTAAAGGAGCTTCTGCCTTGAGAGGATAATTTGTAAGTCATTGGTCTATCCTTTCTGTGAGTTGGTTGCATAACATGCATAAAAAACATTATATAAAAATACCGTGATTATTATTTTGAAATTGATTTCAAGGCCATTCAAAACCCTATTTTTGAAGAGTATATCTCTAATTTTATAGTGAATCAAAACATGAGACTTTACTGGATGTACCTTGAGCTATTTTTTCAATATCCTCAAAATTTAATGATCTAATTCTTCACATAAATAGAATTGTAGAAAAAGTTCCAATATTGCTCATTTAAAAAGAGTTTTAGGACCTTTTGAAAACCTGAACTTCCACATGGTATATCTCTAGAATTTTGCTAAACTAGAATATGAAATTTGTGTTACAAGTACCATGTGACATTTTCTTGATTTTTGCTAAATTTCATGTGTTGAAATATCTTAGAAAAGAAATTATAGTGAAAATCATGAAATGGGTCATTTGAAACAGATATCAACAATAATCACAAAGCCTAATTTCAACAGTGTGTATCTTTGAAGTATAGTAAAGAAAAAAATAAAATTTTAAGAGATGTTCCCCTTGATCTCTTCTAAATATTCTCAAAAATTTACCATTTGAAGCATATTAGAAAGTAATGTTATATTAAAAATACCAACATGACTCATTAAGTCCATAAATTATAATATTACACAAGTGCACACTTTCCTTTCGATACTTTCTCCTTTTATACATTATAATAACTGTTCTTGAAAATACACGCCCATTCGTAAGACACTTCAATTCATTAATTAAACAATTATTCCCATTTTATTTCACTTTTTCGAATACCATGGAAAAATAGCATGGCTTCACAAACCATGTGTTTGAAACCACCCTCTCAATTTTTTATTTTTTACATAAATTCACTTTACACATTTTTCTTGTAAGTTCAATTTTTATTTTGACTTCACCTTTTTAAGAGAATCCCCATTTTAATATACTTGGATAAGTACATATAATATAAATGATATAAGTCTGTTGTCATCAATAGCAACAATTTGTTCAACATTGGCCCAACATCAACAAGGATGTAAAAAAAGTTTGTTAAGTGTTATAATATTTTTTTTGTTAGCAAAAGGAACAAGTTATAAGACATGGTTTTATACTTTATTACGAGTACTATAGAGGCCCTAGGAAGATGTAACTATGGACTTCATTTTGGTACTATCAAGAACATAGAAAGGTCACCATTTTGTGATGGTTGTAGTAATCATCTTTTCAAATATGGTACATTTCATAACATGCAAGAAAACCAATGAAGCTGTTGAGGTCATCATTTTATTCTTCTAAGAAGTTATGATATTACGTGGACTTCCAAGAGGTATCAATTTTGATAGAGATATTAGATTTCTTGGGAATTTTTAAAGGGTACTTTGGAAGAAAATGGGTTCCAAGTTGTTGGATAGTTTCACATACCATTCACAAATGGACAGACATACCAAGGTGGCTAATAAAACTCTTGGAAATTTGCTAAGGAATTTGAGTGGGAAAAATTAGGACAATGGGATTTAGTTTTGGCACATGCTAATTTCGTTTATAATGACTCAATAAATAGATTTGTTGGAAAGACTCCATTTCATACTATTTATGGTAGGTCACCAAGAGGACTTTGGATTTGGTTAAGTTTCCAAATTTGGAATATAGAGGGAGTGTTGATGCAAATTATTTTGAATAAGGCATACAATAAAAGAATGTGTAATTCAAATACAAGATTCAGTAGAGAAATGCACAATATAAGAAAAGGGTAAATATAAAAAGGAAGAAAAATGATTTTGAAGAGGAGAGTTGGTAATGGCACATTTAATGAAAAAACAATTTCCCAAAGGTAGATATAATAAAATCAAGTACAAACTTTTTTGACCATGTTGAGTCTTGAAGAGGATTTTTTACAATGCTTATAAGTTGGAATTTGAAATTTATTTAATATTCAATATTGTTTACTTGTATGAATTTCATGAAGGGGAAAAGGATGGTGAAGGAGGTGCCATAGATGTGAAGAATAAACAATTTCTCATCAAGACATCTAATGAATTAGAGCAGGTACTAGTGAAGAGGGTTAGCGAAACCACCTAAAGCAAGGAGTATTATGAGCATTTGGTTAAGTGGGGGTGAAATAGGTTCTAAGCATGCATCATGGGTTTCTAAAGAAGAGTTGGCGCACCTACAAGGACCTTCTTCCTCTAGAATAGGTACAATTGACTCCACATGAATTGAATATCATATTCTTCCTACAATGCTTGATGTAATATAAAATTTAGCCAAATGAAATATGGAATCAAATGATTTCAATTAGTATCTTACTATATGAAGTAGGAGTGTTGCAGCACCATTCTATTTTTCCATTGCTACAAAATTATTTTGTTGTTACATTGTTGTGACACCATTGTTGTGGCACTATTGTTGCAACACTGTTGTTGCAACACCATCTTGTTCTTACATTGTTGTGGCACCATTGCTATGCAAAAGTTGTTGCAACAACACTTTGTTGTGACATTGTTGTGTTACCATTTCTATGACCCTACTGCAACATGAACTAACTATTACATTGTTATGGAACCATTGCTACAACACCACCTTGTAGTGATGTCCAATATTGTTTCTGTGTTACAACTTTACTAAACATTGTGGATCTTGATTACAAAAATTTCATTTGTATTAAAGGGTCCGTGGAGATTTTGGACTACCTGTGTGAAGAAGTAATGATCCACTAGGGAACCAAAAAAATAAGTTAGGATTAGTTGGGAAACCAGATGAGGAAACTGTTAGGAATAAAATCATAGAGAAATAAAATTAAAATGAATGTGGAAATAAAACATAGAATAAAACAATACAAAGGAAACAATAATATATGTGGTTCACCCAATTTGGGTTATATCTGTGGTGAAATAACCAATATTTCCTCTTATATGAGCCAACAAAATGAAGGGATTACAACCTATATCATATCCACTGCAACCTCTTCTTCCCTATCACATGGTATCCTCCATCTCAATTACAATATTCTCTTAATATTACACAACTGTAATACAATTCTCTCATAAAAGGAGGGTTTCCTTCTAGGAAAGAACCCTAAAATAACATTTATCATCATATTTTTGACCTAACGATGAATGGTCCTAACTGACCATGAAAATAGAAATATTTCACAAGGAAACTTTTCTAAAATTTTCTCCTTAGTGGCACTATCCACAAATCCCAATTTTGGGTGTTACAATGGTTTGTTGTCCCCATGCCCCCAGACCCCTTAGTGAAAATAGTATGGGGGAAAGCATTCCTACACCCCACTTCAAGATATGGGGCCCAAACAAGGATAAAAACAAGACCTTTGAAGTAAGAAAAGTTTCAAATTCCATAACCAAATGGAATAATGATTTCTTGGGGAGTGGAGCCACCATGACTGTTCACCATATGTAAGAATGGTTGATAGACTAGGAAATAACTAGGGAAGTTGAACAATTGTGGCAATTTAGCCTTTTGATCATTGTTTAGAGGCATTGAGTAGACAAGAGAAAAGGAGAGCTAAGGAAGTAGGAAAAAAGAAAGGAAAAAATGAAAGAAAGAAGAAGAGCTTGAGACACTGAAATATGAAGGAGCTCACATACTTGGAAAAGGATGTTGGAACTTCAAATAAAATAAAATTTGTTGAGCCTGGTGTGAAATAGATGACATGTATGCTAAAATATAACACATATAACAATTGTACACTAATTATAAGAATAAATTCATGTGTATGTGAATACAAAATGGAGAAAAATGTTAATCTCTTATCTTGTCTCTTTTGAATTTTTCTCAATTTCATTTTTGTATATGTCAATTTTTACTTATGTCACATTCACATTAACATACTAATAACTTTACTTTCCATAAATAAAAATTAAATTCATATAATAATTATATACATAAAATCATCCTACATCATATATTAACATAATAAATAATAAAATCTAACCTAATATGATACAGTGATTCTAACACATTTAATTTGTAATTTAAAAGAATTTTTAATATTTAATAATGCCATTCCCAACATAACTCTTTATATAAATTTAAACAAAACTTTTAATTTTTCTATATACTTATATCCACATTCTCAATTTTCTACGTTCTAAAAACTATACCATATAATTTTAAGAATGTTATAATTATGAATTTAATATAACTTAAAAAAAATTAAATATATTTATTTTAAATGATAAAAATATTAAAAATAAAATAAAAAATCATAAATATATCTAAATACCTAAATATATCTAGATACCTATTCTATCGAAAGATTTACATAATATTATAAAAACAACCCGATTACAAACAATGTTCTATAAAAGAAACGCGAGCATACTTAAGTGGTAAGGATATCCACGAGGTTTAAAAATCATGATAAAAAATAAATAATATAAATTAAAAATTGTAGAATTGAGACTTCTGTGATCTGTCATAGTTATAAGAATAGCTTCTGCGTGAATCACATATAAATGACCTTTGTCGACGCGTTTCGAATCAACTAGTGTGGTTCATCGTCAGGACAAGTTGAAGACACAGACCTGGCCTAGCAATTTAAATAGACTGAGCAGAGACTCCAACGGCTATATAACGGCTATTTTTGACCCTAGGACCCAGCCCAACTTTTTTTAATAAATTTAATATTATTATTCTTTCTATAATATTAAAATTGATAAAACAATATTGTATTTCTAGAAATTAGTAAAATTAGGTGTGTTGACTGGAAACTAACGTAATTCATTTGATTAGATAACATAAGGTTATTAATAAATTAATATTAATGGTTAGTTATTAGTTTGAATGATTACCTTTTGAAGAACTTATATTATTATTATTACTTTTATAATATTAAAATTATTAATATAATAATGTGTTTCTCGAAATTAGTAAAAATTAGTTATAATGAATAGTAATTTACCTAATTAGATAACATTAAGATATTAATAAATTGGTTATTATAAATTTATTATTTGATTAGGTTACATAAATAAATTACCTTTTCTTATTCCCAAAAATAATAAAAACCATTAATAAAATAAATAAACACAATAAGAATTTATTTAGTGAATTACAAACTACATATATGCATGAATTATTTATTAGAGGTATGTTAACTATTATAAAAACTATACTACTTACTATTATTGTAATATTAACCTTTTTGTGTTTATAAGATTTATTACCTTCACCACATATAAATATTATACATAAGAGGTTAGATTTGAAAATTAAATACTTTTATTTTATTTATACATAAATATGTATTATTATATCACCTTGTGATAGAAAAAATCTAGAAGGGCCAACCATATTACCGCTAGGTTAAGGAGCAGAAAATAAATAACACAAGGTAGTAATCATAAGTAAACCTACAATGACAATCACATAAGTAAGGGAATACATCAAAATCTAGATACCCTGATACTAAAGATGATATGAATAAACTAATCGACAACCACTCCAGGAAAAAGATCCTCATCAAAAATTGGTAAAATAAAAAGGGGATAATAACTAAAGGCCTTAATAATATACGAAAACTCGATAAGATAAAACTTATCGATCGATAAGAAAGCATCCCGGATGAACAGAGGGGGAAGGAAGAAACCCTAAGACGACAGAGCGGGGATCCAATTTCTACTGACCTTCCAGCCATCATCTCTGTTGAGATTACTGGGTCTACGCTCAATTTCAATAGCTTCCCTTAACTTGCGATGATGGAACCGATCCACCCTGGCAATGACTTTGGCTTCCTCGATGCAGACGTGATGCTTAGTCTTGTCCTCATGCTCTGCTAGGGCTGAGGATTTTGTTCTTCCATGCCTCAGGTCTGCTGCATGTTCGCAAATTCTCTGCTGGATGGAGCGCCCTGTTTCCCCTATATAGGGTGTCCCACAGGAGCAAGGAATTAGATACACAAAGGTCATTTATATGTGATTCACGCAGAAGCTATTCTTATAACTATGACAGATCACAGAAGTCTCAATTCTACAAAAATTTATATTTAAAAACCCTTAATCAAAAATTATTAGAGCACATAAAAAATTTAAAAGATAAAGAGAAAGATACTAAGGACAAAGTCAACGATTTAGAAAAAGGCGAACTTTCAGGTCTAAGAAATCATAACCAAGCCTTATGCAAATAAAGAAGCTTAAAAGTGACAAGAAGTCACCAAATGAAAAGTTAGATCAACTTCAAGAAGTAGTATCGAAGCCTCTATTCATTTCAAGCCTATTTCAAGAAAAAGAAACAAATACCGATCCAGCCAAAATCATAACTCAAGTAGAAGATAAACATACTGAAGTGAAGGCACATGCAAAAATTGTAGTTCAAATGATGGACATTCCAAATGATGATTCAATAGCCAACTTAACAACAACAATGCCTGAAGGAAATTGGGGAACAACCACTAACATGATAAGGGAAATTCCAACCAGAAGAACTATTTATCGACATCTTAATCTCAAGAACATACTTTCCAATCAATCTACGTATCAGTATCACTCAGAGCATAAACGAAAAATTTATGTTCCCAAGAATATTGAAGTTTGCAGAATCCAATCCTACGATAACTATTCATCACAAATTTCCAGATATCATAAGGTTCCACAAAATATTAATCTATGATGGTATGATCCGTTCTTGGTATGACACTTTTGTCTATCACTCAGAGCATAATATCATCTTGTATCAACGAAAATGAAAGTTCTGAGATGAGAAGATATTCTCAGTAAGATTTGAGGAAAAAACTTCTTGAAGGGAGAGGCAATGCTATGAATATAATTCATATAAAAATAATAAATATAAATATAAATATAATAATAATAATTAATTAACTAATGGTTAGTTAGTTAGTAATGAAAAGGCATGTCTTAGAGACATTACCATTCATAAAGGGCATTTGTCTAGGGTATATAAGCAGGCCCTCATTTTCATTTGTAATCATCTCATATCTTACATCAATTCAATATACAATTACACGTCTTACAATGGAAATTTACGTCTTTGAAGTATTTTAAAAAATTTCGCTGTGTATACGACTTTTGGTCGTTACAAAGGCATTGCCTCCTTTGTTGATTATTCATTAGAAGCTCTTTTATCTTGGTTGTTATATGATATCATTTACCTTATCATGGGAGATATGAAGATCCATTATTTATAAAAACCCTCTAATTTGTCTAGGAATTAGAGTGCTTGATCTTTGGCATAGAACACTTAGGCCTTATAGGTTTCACTAGTACTATATCCCATTTAGTAGACCACATATCAATCACCTTCAACCATTATCATCGAATATCCTTAAAGTGATTTTAGGGAAGCCTCCCTTGTAGTAAAATACCATTGAAGAGCAAGAGAAAGGTTGGTGAGGTGACATTGGCAAAGCTTTCTCTTGTTTCCCTAAGGTCTATTTCTTTCTAGTGGGGCTTTACACTAGGCTTACTAGATTTTGTGGCAACAATCCTTTCTTCCTAGTTAAGTGTACCTCTTGGATTTTTTCTTTCATTGTCTAGGAAAGGAATGAATAGAAGGCTCAAATAAAGGTAGCATGTCCATAGTCCTCGATTAACACTTTCCATATTCCTTGATCTAATGTCCATTATTTTGTTTGGTTGTTGTCAATCACGTATATGAGTTCCTTGTTTACCTCATCTTGTGAGAAGTGGGGCTTTGAAATTAACTAGAGGTTGATGCAACTACAAAAAGAAATAACGATAAAATCATATAATGAAATGTTAAAATGAGAAATAATGGTAAGGAATGAATGTTAAAATCCAATTTAACTTGAGCTCTACCCCTTTAGATTAGGCCATCTCCATATTCCCATGACTATCGTGCTTCCAAAAAATGACTTGGATCAAGGCTAAGATTATCTTAACGATTGATCGCGATTAGATCTTGGTCGTTGAAGCTCCAGTGAGATTATAAGAGCAAGCCATTGGTTGGAGAAGGACATAAAGAGGGAGAGCAAGTTAGCCAAGACAAATTGAGCTACCCAGTTGTGTTGATTTAGCAAGAGTGCAGTTCGAGCTAGAGATCGAGCATCAGTGATTGAGGGAGAAACAAAGAATTTGAGGAAGAGATTAATGGAGAGTTTCCTAGCAGTTTTCTAGTGTCAGAGAGGCGTGAAAAGGGAGGTTGAACTTATTTTGTAAAGAGGCCAAGCCGCCAGTGCGAGCAGCCAGAAACCCTAGCACGAGTTGCTAGAAAGAGGTTGTTTCATTTGTTGGAGGTTGAGAGATCATCTAGAAGGCAGAGCAAGTAATTTATAGAGGTAGAGGGAGGATGGGTGGCTTAGTTAGATCTTATTAGCAGGAAGTTCAAATTCCCTAGGCAAGGCAATGCTATGGGGGATTCACTCAATGAACCTATGACATATCACATGTGTTCATGGCATACTAAACAATACCCCTAATTTGACTACATATTGGAAAGTGCCTCTCAAAATCACATAATTTAACCCTCTACCAATACGAACCCAATACACCTTCCCAATTAAAAAAACCCCTACTTTCACTAGATATTGTAGGTATCTATTTTTTCATTAACAGTTTTTATACCCATTTATATTTTTTCATTAACTATGAGCTCCATTTTTTATACCTACCAATATAAAAACCATTTACCCCCTAATATATTCTCAATATATTAAGTTGTTTTTTCCTCAAAATATATCCCCCAATATGAACCCACGTGGTATGGTATTTCTCCCCCAGTAAAGCCCCTGTGGGCAATGCAAAATCGAGTTGCGAATGTGAAGGTTTAAGCAGGCTAGAGGGAGGTCAGATTGTTTGTAAAAGGGAGAAAATTTATCTAATTATTTTTGCCAGATTATTTTCAGAGGATTTCTAGCTCTACGTCCAGTTGTAATAATTTCAAAATTGCTACATAATAAAATAAACCCTCATTTATTGCACCAATTTTCCCTTCGAGGTTTTTTCGGGGACTTTTTAATCCAAAATAATTGTGTTGATTTGTATGTGTGTGCATCTATTTCTTAGTTCCTGAATTTTATCTTTTGCATCATATTTTATTTGTGAAGAATGTATCAATAAATTATTTGGTATTTGTCATAAGCAAATAAACTGCTAATTAGTTAGGAAAATAATATCCAGTTGGTGCATTCATGGAAATTTCACATGGTATCAAAGCATTTTTTATCATATCTAAGGATCAGAGGTGAAAGATTGGTAGATCATGTAGTTTCAGAGGGATGTTTGAAGCAAATGATTCGAATCTACATAGGCCAAGGAAATGGCACAAATTGCAAGGGTAGGAAATTCAAATTCCAGATCTAATTTGGAGGAAAATTTCAATAGCCTCAGGAACATAATTCCAGCAGGAAATGTGATTGTTGGAAAGAGATTTCAAATAGAAGATCAGTTGATTCATTGAGCATATATGGGCACAAAAGATTTGCAACAAGGGTTACAACTGCAGATATTGTAAGGTCTCACGTTACCAACCATCAATATAATAAAGAAGTGAAAGTCCCATTGAATAATAAACTTGAAATATATATATATATATATCCTTTAACGATTTTGCGGCTATTCATATTCATAAAAACTGAGTTATACATTCCAACAACCAACTGCCTTATTATGGATTTAGGATGTGTCGTCCACAAGAATGTGTGCCCTAAAATGAACATAACCTCATGCAAAAGTGCTAGAAAGATTCTATTATAAGATGGTGTTTTAAAAAATCAAAGTTTTAGAATGAAAAAAAAAAAAAATTCATTAATCCAATTAGTGGGGTCATTCTTAGATCCATCACCTTGGAAGGTCATTAACACAAATTTCTCAACATTACTTAAATGCCAAGTTTAAACACCATTTATTGAAAATTCCTGGAAAGAGGGAACAACACAAGTATTCATTCTTAGAAGAACCCTTCAATTCATTAGTGAGAATGTAGTGCAATGTTAATGGAAGATTTTAAATGAAATCTTCGATTTGTACCACAAAAAAACTCGATATGCCATAAACAAACTATAAAGAATTTGACTTGCAATTTGAGGGGCAAGTGGTTGAAGGAAAGAAGTGAAATTAAAATATTAACCCCCACTTGAGTGGAAATTCAGTAAGAGAATGAAGGCCAAAAAATAGAGCCAAATAAAATGAGGGGAATAATCATTCCATTTCAAGCTAATGTGCAACATAATTGCACAAAACGTTATGCATCTCATTTGGAAAACAATATAACATTTTTTTAAGCTTACTACAACTACATAAAATTTAGCCTTCCTTTGGGAAAAGACCAAGGAGACAAATATCAACAATACTTGAATGTATTAATGGATACATGCTAACTCCTTTTGTAGTCTCTAAATGTTAACTACTCAACAATCAAATTTGACTACGAGTTACCATAACATGGGACTTCAGGGATAATACTAGTTTGAGTAATAAATTTTATAGTTATTTTAATTAAATAATGAGTGAACTAGATAGTTTCCTTAACTATGTAATATAACAAGTGTCAGTGAATTAAAGGGTAGCAACAAAGAAATAGTCAAAACCAGTTTTTTGAACCATGGAGAGGGCTTGGTTCATAATTCTACATAAATGCCCATTACTTAGCATCTATACTCAAAGCAACTTAAAAGTGGTCTAAGAAGCAGTAAAATTGTCGCTATGCCTCACAATATTTGTATGGAAGTCCATAAATATAAACATGAAAGTCCAATAGGATTTAACCTTGTTGAGCATTCAACCCATTGATTGCATACTTGTGTTGATTAGTTTGATTCAAACCAAGTTCGACCATTGTAACACAACTTGGTACCACATTAGCAAACTTTATTTCCATGCTTAAAACACAATATTATATCCACATAAATCTAATTTCATATTTAATCCAGAGATTAAATACACATTACAATCAATGTGTGGAGTTGGAAGGAAATGGGCACATATCAATATTTAAAAAAAAAAATAAAAAATAAAAAATAAAAAAAAACAAAACAAAACATACAATGATAATTTCAACCTAGTTACACGTTTTCCTTGAATACACATCTCAGAAAATTGTCTCAAACTTATTTCCTCTTTATCTCACCCCTTCTCATACTCCATGAATTGCATCTCTATATAAATATACATTTGTACTCTTGAATTTATGACATTTAATAAAGCTTGTCAATTTACCTACATTATCTATGAGACTCTCTAAAATATCCTATTGCTTTAATTATATGGACAATAAATGTAGGAATGTTGAGAGTCATTAATGGCATCATAGTCCAAATTTATACAACTTGTTAGGTTCCTATAATACTTGTTTATTTTTATTATTGTTATTGTTAGAGTAGCCCTTTCTTGTTATTGTTGTGCCCATGTATCCCCGATGTTTTTATTGTTTTTCCACATAGAAGCCCACTATTGTTATTTTTGTGCCTTTAAATTATTATTGTGTAGGCTCTGATTATATTATGACCCCTTAAACTCATATATATCAATGAGGTCTTATCATTTGTATCATCCAAGAATTGTTCATTTATGTAATGTACAAGAAGTTTCCCCCTCGAATATGCTAATTTTTAAGTTATTGATCTATCTTTTCTTCTATTTTGTGAGTTGGTTTCATAACATTTGGTATCAGAGCTTTGGAATCTAGGGTTTCACTTCTTCAAACATGTCATCTTAAAATTTTCGCTATAACTATTTTTCTACAAGGCTCCAGAAGCTTAAATTACAACCACATGGAGCCGAAATATTGGTAAACTTCAAGTATGAATTTCAAATCTTGGTCCGCTATATTTTCGGACATATGATCCAAGGAAGTTAGGATTTTTGCAGGCTCCATAATTGAATCTCAAACAGGAAACCTAGGGAAAATCGCCATAAATATAATCATCTCTAATGGCATGAAAAAATTTCTAAAGAAAGAAAACGGTGTGTAATTTCACAATTATGCTCACTATAGGTTCAGACATTGAAGTAATCTATTTCTCTAGATCTCCAAAAAGTCTTGGACAATCATTCCAAGGTATTTGAGACTCTCAAAGGCCTCCCACCTATTCCTGATCAAGATCATGCTATTCATTTGATTCCAGGAAATTTTCCTCCAAACATCAGACCTTATAGATATCTCTATGCCCAAAAGAGTGAAATTGAATGCATGGTTGCAGAAATGTTAGAGGCTGGTATAATTCAACCTAGTCAAAGTTCTTTCTCTGCTCCAATAGTATTAGTGCACAAGAAGGATGGATCATGGCTTATGTGACCAGATTATAGGGAGCTCAACAAGATATTGATGAATTACATGGAGAAATTTACTTCACCAAGTTGGATCTTCATTCAAAATATTAATGAATATAATACTAGTGGATTCCCCTTATTGTTATTGCTAGTGTAGCCCACTATTGTTATTGTTGTGCCCCATAGAAGCCCACTATTGTTATGGTTGTGTCCTTACATTATTATTGTTATGTAGGCTCTGATTATATTGTGACCCCTTAGACTCCTATATATACCAATGAGGTCTTATCATTTGTATCATCCAAGAATTGTTCATTTATGTAATGTAAAGGAGGTTTCCCCCTTTAGGAGGCTAATTTTTAAGTTGTTGATCTATTTTTTCTTCTATTTTTTGTGTTGATTTCATAACATAATTTAACTACACAATTTTGAATCACAAATCAAAAGTAAACAAAAATTCACTTTATCCATAGTAAATTAAACATATATTTTGTTAACACAATTTTTATCATGCTAAGATTCACATCTATTGATAATGAACATTATAATCCATCATGTGTAATGATACAAAACTTGAATATGAGAAATATAATGTTCTCACGCTTAAAAATAAACTAGAATAACAAATTCAATCTTGTAAATATAATTTGGTAAAAAAAAATATTCCAAAATAACAAGGCTTGTAAATATCGTTGGGTGAAAAATATATTCCAGAAATTAGCTTAATTTGTAATATTTCTTCTTCCTCCCTAATAATAATGAATATAATAATATTATTTGCAAAAGAAAATGAAATTCTCCCATAAACCAATCATATGAGGTTAAATTGAACGTTTAATTTGACCAAGAACTACACTTGGAACTACAATTCACACTAGGGTGTTGTGGGAAAGCCTTACACCTAACTAGAGTAAAGATTTACTATCTAAATCAACATTCCATCCATGAGTTAAAACAAAGTATCCTCTAGCATATCTTTAATTTTCAAGAAATGTATATAAAAATTAATAAATGGAAAACCAATGACTGTAATTATAACTTTTTGGAAAAACAATTTCTATCTAGACATGTGAACTAGTTACAACTTTATTTAAGAAAAGTTAATTAAAGAATAATATAAAAAACTGGAAATTATACCTGATACCCTATTGTTCTACTTCGTTCAACACTTTTTTCTCGCCAACTCCAAAAATATGAGAGTATGCTCCAGCTCTAATGCCCTTACCAACTCATTATGAACCAATCATTTTTCCACCCAACCATATCCAGGGAGAACTTCTCCCCCTTAAACCCCCGAGCTATAAGAGCTCACAAGCAATACCAAATCTAACAGTAAAGTGAGATATACGAGGCAAGCTAAGGAAGATAATGTTCGCTTCCTCTAAATACCACTCATGTTCAACTCAACTAGGTAGATCTACTAGGTAAGTCAGTTCATGAAATCTCATATTCATTTTGGCAACATATAGCTACTCTCTAGGTCCTTCCCACCCACCCCCCACAAAAAAAAAAACCATGGGGATACTTCTCTATTTATAGCCTTTGAGTGGGATGACACGTCACCCTCTTCATGCAAAATTAATTTATTTTTAAATTCAAGTATTTCATATTATTCATCACCCTCCCCTGAGTTTGCAATACTTCGTTTTTTCTAATTTATATAATGACATAAATTAATTAATATTCATCATCCCATGTGTCACTTTTAAATATTTTTTTATTATTTATTTTTTCATAAATAAATACTATACATTTTATTAAAACAATAGGAAAGTCCAGAGCACTTCCAAAATAGGTAAATTTGGAATTTAAATAATTTAGGGGTTAAACAAGGTTGGTTTACCTTGTTAATTGATGCCCATGAGTGGTATTTTTCTTTTGGAACCTATAGGGATTTCACACCGCTATTGCATGTATCTCTGTGCCTTGGTAGATTTAGGATTCTACGCCCTAATCTACTACAAAGACCCAAGATTCTGCACCTTGATCTTTCAAATATTTAGGATTCCGCCCCTAATCTTTTTTTATATATCCAAGACTCCACGTCTTTATCTTTCATGGATTTAGGACTCCACACCTTAATTTCCATGTCTTTTCATCTCTATGCTTTCAAACTTCATGCTTCACTGGTTGTGAACTCATAACCATTTGGTGGTTCATTGGTAAGGTATAGTGCCAAGACCTACACACATCACAATCTCATAGATTGAAGGAATTAAATGAATTTCATAATGAAAATAAATTAATCACATTTTACCCAAATTTTCCCATGACTTTCGTAGTCATTTTGTTTTTGAATAAATGACTTCCAAAATCATTTATAATTTGAGCATCCTTGCTGGAAAATGACCAGGTCCCCTGCCACATCTTGTTCAGTACAATATTAAGCATATATAATCATAAATATCATGTATCATCCATAAATCATTATTACCCATATGCTTATGTGCCTCAATCTCAGATCACCATCCATGTTATACACCTGTGTCATAATTCAGATGCAAGAAGATAAACATTTGTATAACATGTACTTATCTAAAAACCATCTAATAAACATAATCAAAGATGCCACTATATGAATACAACCACCAATCATATGACCAAAAACTAGATCGACAACCTATAGGCCTATTCTCAAGTTTTAACATGCATAATCCATATATTGGTCAATAAAAATCATCCTCTCTAGGTGTCACAAAACTAACCTTGCCAAGGTGGGACACTACATACTCTCCCTCTTGGATTAAACTTGGCCTAAAGTTTTCTTATATATATATATATATATAGAGAGAGAGAGAGAGGTTGGCCATAAAGACATACACACAAAAAAGATATCACTATTAATCAAGTACCATGTATAGTCATGCCATACTAGATAGATTTTGACATACATTTCAATACATACTATATCATAAAAATCATCTAATCAAGCATATTATATCTAGATATTATTATATGTAAATGATAGAACATATAGAACACTTACTCATATAAATAACAATGATCTCACATTACACATGATTGCCTCTTCCCTATCTAATGCGTTCATGTGTCATTCTCTTAGGTTTCTATAGAAAATTTGAGCTTTCCAACTCACAAACAACTCCCACATTAGTTGTATAAACAACAATAATGGTCCATCCTATCCCAAAATCAAATTTCCATACAAGAAGCATCAAAGCATCCACATACAATTTCCAGCTCAACAAAACATGATATTATATATATAACACATTCTTACATCCCACTTGATTTATGTCTTCTCAATCCAAGTTTCCTGTTTTCATTCCATAAGGCAACTCTACAATCACAATCTTTATGATTTACAGTCTTCTTATTGTAGCCTTGTGCACATTACCTTCTTCTGTGTGCAACCTCCTTTTCATAGGAAATCTTCCCTCGCTCTGATTTCAATTATGCTCTAGTTACAGATCTGCTCTGATTACAAACTTCTACTCTGATACCACTAATGGTGCAAGGTACCCCGACATATAACCATCCTTAGCCAAATGATGCCAAGTTTACCCAACATATACCCACAATATGCATTTAACAATGCATATACACTCTTGTCCCAGGTATTTAACTCAACGAAGGAGTCAAATCTACAACCATAACTGGTGGTTAAGGCCCTTTTATTGGAACCTGTGTAAAGGAACTTAATCACCCTGCCAATACTTCCTCTTGGGACTCTATCCACTCTTATAACCCTCACATAAGAGTTAACGAAGCCTTTTCTTCATATCCCTCCATTGTTAGACATATATATATATATATATTGCGCTATATTACTGTTACAAAGGAAATATACGCACAAACTTACCTTTCTGCCTTAGTACAAATTTTGCACAGATTTTAATGCTCCACCTTTATCGTCGTCGGCAATCGGCTCCTCCACGGTCTTAACACATATACACCATCCCCTTCTCCGACTCCGATCTAACCAAAATCCCTTTCCCTAAAAATAATCAATCCTGAGGCTTGTGGGTTATGGCCCACAAGCCTTATCGGAAGCATTCTTTAGTCCTTGAGCCTTTAACCATGGACTTACACTAGACCCTTTCAACCATTCCACTATCTGCCTTTTATTATTATCGGGAGCTTCCAAACACGAGTTGAGCCTTAAACCTCGGCCAACACATATATTGGGACTATACAGGATAACAAAGAAACCCTGCCCTGAAACCTTTGTTCAGATTTCAAAATTATATACCCGAACACATATTTGTCATCGGGTCCACCTATTCTTTGTGATGTTCCTCCGATTCGACCGAGCTCCGATCTTCTGATCAGCCGACCTTCCGATTGTCGACCGTAGTATATCGACGATATCTCTCCATCCATTTTGGTCTATTGGTGATGTTGTTGTCAATCACCACGACCTCTGTTCACCGACTATCGCAACGATAACACATGCTTTTTCCTTAAAAGGCCCGCACCATATAAACTATCAAAAATATTAACCACTTGGGAATACAAAGGAATTCCCGCTCCGAACCGCATATGCCAGATTTCAAATCTTATCCAACCACGTTCATAACTATCATTGGGTCCACCTCTTCTATGCTGCCTTTGCGCTCTCTGATAGCCCGACCTCCCGCTGCGCCAAACTCCGATATGTGATAAGCGATTATCATTGTTCGTGATATCGCAACACCGCTAACCACTACTACTGGCCCTTGGTACCTCCGACTTCCGATTGTGATTTACTTCGTGACCATTGATCTGGTCACGATCCAACGGTTCATGATAAGTCGGCACTCGCTCATCTCAATCCTCCAAGGCTCATTCCGATAACTTAAAAGGGACTCTCGTCGATGCGATTGATTCTTAGTTGTTGATTTATGAGATCTAACGGCTACTGAGCATCAAATCTTTACTTCTCACTCGCCTCTCTTACTTGGGTTTTTTCACGTTTTCAATGGTTTTTGTGACTCTTTTGGGTTCTTCAGAACTCCACCTTCCACTGTTCAGCTTCTCTGAGCTTAACTCTTAAGCACATCCTTGCTACGCCATTCCTCCAGATCTTCCTCTGTCTCTTCACTTGGATTCGAAATCCATTGTGATTCCTCTGAATCACTCCTCTTCCTGCAACCTTCAAAATTCTACCTGCAACCTATAGAGCCTACGAATTCATAGTAAATCATTCATGAAATACTCTTCAACACATACTGACACAATCAGGATAAAACTCTGAATATATATTAATGGAAAACACAGATTACATTCAAGACTCCTCGTCTTGCACAGGCCTGATTTCTACTATTCGTGGCCTCCTCCCTTCTACCCATAAGCTTACATATATTTATATGGAAACATTGGATCAGATCATTGAAGGGTCTGATCAATCCTCTAACAAAAGTCTAAAGCTCGCTACATGCATGCATATGTGGCAGATAAGTCTCCTTGAGACTTTATCCATTCCATCTTTTCCTCTGTTTTAAAACAGAAAAGTCTTCTTATCAGCTTCCCATTTAATGCCTAAAAGCTCTCTCTTGTTCCTAGAATCATGGAACTGTTTAACAGTTGGATTTGACTTCTGCCACTCATGTTCTCATTTATTTATTTTGAGAGAAATTACATATTCTCCCATTATCTAATTAAATCACTTAAAGCCTAAATATTACATTGACTTGAGACTTAGGAAAACTATTTCCTAAAATGCATGACCCCCTATGTCTACTATTTACAACGATTTTCTCTTGGGTTGAATGCTCCTGCATCAGGCAACAACAGACAACAACTTTGGTAGAGAGGATGAGTTGACCTCTAGGTTGGAGGAATTCCCATTGATAATAGTTATACCTACAGATGGAGGAGGAGCGTAGTGCTTCAGAGTTGCAGGATCGAGCAGGGTCCGAGGAGGCACAACATCAAACAGGTGTTTTCTCATGGATCATTACCTTTGCTACAAGGGCCCACAGTATTTAGTAGCAGGAGGATCAATGTTCAGCAGGCGCATTCAGATATTGAGGGATAGTGCAGAGCTAGTTGTAGTAAGAAACTAGAGAAGCGCAGAGATAGTTGGGTGAAGATAGTTTCTTAATAGACAGTGCGGAGCTAGTTACAGTCAGAGACTAGAGAAGCGCAGAGATAGTTGGGTGAAGATAGTTTCTTAATAGACAGTGCGGAGCTAGTTATAGTCAGAGACTCAAGAGAGAGATGCATAGCCAGTTGCAGTGCAAGTAGTGTTCGTAGCATTGCAGGATGACATAGTGTAGTGTCAGCAACAACGCAGATGAAGGATGGTTCAACACCAGAGTTAGCAAGTGGATCAGAGTATGCACAATAGTTTGGTGGACAGTGATCGTACGTTGCAGATGTCAAATATCAGCGGTGTCGGATAGTCCAGCTACAAAGTACTCATCGAGTTGATGGGTATAGTGGACAACACCTTCCTCGCTGAGATGGAGTGTTAGTTTTTGAATGATATGGTAGCATCAAACAGGTGTTACAGTCTCGATTTGTGTCTAAGAGGCTAAAAAACAAGAGATCTCCAAAACCCAGAAAAGGTTTTGTGAGATAAACTTGTGAAACACCTTAATTTAATTAACTACCCATCATTTAAATATTTCCTAACTTAGGAAAAGTGGTTAATTAAAAGGGAAATAATTGAGGAGATCAAATTATGCTCTAGAGACTTCTAGAAAATTATTTGGATCAAGTCTAAGATGATCTTAGCTATCTAGTGGTTAAAGCTCCAACAAGAGATTAGAAGTGATGCAGGAGCATCCAGCTAAGGGCACCATGACTGGGTGTTGGTCTCAGCTAAGGTGGAGAGATTTATCATTATTTGGTTTTCTTTATGTTTGATTGGTCAAAACAGAGTGTAAAGTTTTGTTTTGTTTTAATTTCATTATTAGTTAGGTGGAACCTAGGAACAATACAATTACTTTAGGGTCATTACCGACATTGTCTGTCTTTTTTATTGTTAATTCATCTTACAGCGGTTTTCTTCATTTAGAAAAACAAAATATAAAAATTGTATATCTTATAGCACAAGAAAACCCGAAATAAGTTATCGATTATGTAACTGAAAGAAAGCAACTGAAGAATAATTGTGAACAGTTCAAGTAACTGTGGGCAAACAGTACAAAAACCAAATGTAATACATTTTGGAAGGGTTCGATTGAGGAGAACAGTAATAGAATACAACAGAAAACGATTATCAAAAACCCTGAGTATCTGAGTCCATCTGTAGCAAGCAATCCTTTGTTTCAATTTCTTTTTCCTATTAATTATTGTGCATGACAAATTAAACAAAGAGATGCGTTCCTTTATTTCTTAGCAATCTTTTTTCTAACAAGCAGAGATAGAGTTATTAATTTTCGAACGACGAGAACAAGAAGCATATCACTAACAAGGAACAAAGTTACGTAACCCCAGCAAGCAATACAAGTTCCAGAACCACAGCGCAAGCAACCACTAAAGAAGAAAGAAAATAGAATGCAAACCCTGTAGAATTCCTCCACGACAAAGGTAACCATATGTAACGAAATCTTTCGTTTCCATTACATATAATTTAATGTTGGCATATCAAAATAAATAACAGTTATCAAAAGCGTAAGACCAGCAACAACAAACTGGAGTGACCTCCTCCTAAGACAGTGACAAACAGTGAAGCTAGGGTTTGAAAACCTGTATGACTACAATATTGCCGAGAAGAAAAAAATTAATTACAAGTTGTAGCCAAAGGCCATTGGACGTGAAGCAACAGACAGAGGAGCCAACCCTCTCATTCTTCTAACCTACTGGCAAACTAAACCAACGACCAGAGAAGAAAGACTACAAACGGAAAATCTATACCAGAGAACAACCCTACCAGTTTCACTGACAGAACTCGAGCCACGACTCGACCTAGAGCCAAACCCCAACCTGTAGCAGAAACAACAAGAGAAAAGTTAGTGAATGCGCTCTAGAAGCAAGCATGAGAACCAACAAAAAACAGTGGAGGAAAGAGTATCGACTTCATTTAGCTGAAGGAAAAATAGTGCCAGCAGAACGAGCTCGAAACCGGGTCGCAGACACAAGAGGGAGCCCTCCTCACAGGGAGCGGCCACCCTTAGCGTCACAGTAAAACTGAGCAGATAGTTATAGCAAGGAAGGAGAAGACTTACCTTTCTGGACTCTGTCGAAGTTGAGCACAGGGGTCTATTGTGAATGTGACCTGAAAACCACGAGAAGTCAACAACAAGTTAACCAGGAATGCAACCACAGTAAATTACACAGAGACAATTAAAAATAACAGAGACAACAACGTTCACAGAGAAGAGTGATAACAGGTAGAGGAATCCACAACTAGGAGTAGACAAGCGCCATTACAGAGCACAATACAGTCGCATACAAACCCACGTCGCAGGCACAAACCCTCACTGTATTTTTTTTTTGCTGAGCGAAAACAAGAAATGACCGAATGACAAAGAACCAAGGGTTTTGGTAACATCAACGAGCGTGAAACAAAAACCGAAGCAGGTACAGCCAACAGACCTCCATTAAATTCCGACATAAATGCCAACAAACAAATATCCAAAACAATCATTTGCTTAGAGCCTAATCATATGTGTTAATCCCAAATTATTCGTTAATCATACATTTGTTGATTAAAGCGTTGGTGTATCATTATTAATAGTATTAAAGCACAAGTTACGGGTTGGTCCCATCAATAAGAGCAAGTCGATGAGATGTAGAAGGACACAAAGAGGGAGAGTGAGTTAGCCAAGGCATATCGAGCTACCCAATTGCAGTGATTCAATAAGGGCACAGTGCGAGCCAGAGATCGAGCATGAGTGTTTGAGACAGCAACAGAGAATTTGAGGAAGAGATTTCTGGAGAGTTTCCCAGCAGTTTTCCAGTGTCGAAGAGGCAAGAAAATGGAGGCGGAGACTATTCTACAGAGAGGCCGAACAACCAGCTAGACACCTCAATGTGAATTGCCAAAAAGAGGTCATTTCAGTTGTTGGAGGCCGGGAAATCACCCGAGAGGCAGATCGAGTCATTTCCAAAGGAAAAGGGAGGTTGGACGGCTCAGTTAGAGGCAATATGAATTATCCAGGCCAGGCAACGGAATTCCAAGCAGAGCGAGTTGCCAGTGTGAAGGTTCAAGCAGGCAAGCAGAAGGTCGAATTGTTTGAAAAATGGAGAAAAAATTCTTCAGTCGATTTTGCCAAATTATTTTCGAAGGATTGTCAGTTGGGCATCCAGTTTTAATAAATTTCAAATTGTTGCATAATAAAATAAACCCTCATATGTTGCACTAGTTTTCCCTTCGGAGTTTTTCTGGGGACTTTTCATTCCAAAATAGTTGTGTCGATTTTTATGTGTGTGCATCTATTTCTCAGTTCTTGAATTTTATCTTCCACAACGTATTTTATTTATGAAGAATGTATCAATGAATTATTTGGTATTTGTGGTAAACAAATAAACTACTAATTAGTGAGAAAGATAATATCCAGTGTGCATCTATTTCTGAGTTCTTGAATTTTATCTTCCGCAAGGTATTTTATTTATGAAGAATGTATCAATGAATTATTTGGTATTTGTCGTAAACAAATAAACTACTACTCAGTTAGAAAAATAATATCCAGTTGGTGAATTCGTGGAAATTTCACACTAGGGGAGGGGAAAATTATTATAGCAGTGATTATGAGTAATACTTCCCCAAGATAGGGTTTATGAAGATTTGCAAGAAAAATTTCAAGAAGATGCAACAGGTCTTTACATTCTAAAGAGCATGGATCAAAAGTATAACGAGGATGTTGTTGTTCATAATGAGTACAAAAAACCGATGTTCAAGAATTGGTTCAAGATTGACAGGAGGGATTGTTTATGTATTATGACAGATGAGCAGATTTCTGAATCTGTATTCACTAAATTTTCAAGCAATAAATGATGAATTTGATTTCTTCTATCTGCAACAACATGTCCAGGTTTTATATAAATCTTGGATATTCTGATAGTGATTCTAATAGTGATTGTGCTATTTATTTATTCTCAGTGATTCTAATAGTGATTGTGCTATTTATTTATTCTCAGACTTGCATATGTTTGTAGAACAAGGATTCGCTGAAAATATTGATGATTCCAAAGAGCATGGATAAAACATTTAATGAGGTTATTGTCCATAATGATTATGAAGGAACTGATGCTCGAGAATTGGTTCAAGATGGACACATGAGGGATTGTTTTATATATGATGACAAAGATGAGGAGCAGATTTCTGAATCTGTATTCACTAAATTTTCAAGCAATAAGCCAGTGTTTGATGAATTCTTCTATCTATATGCTGAAATTTTATCTGCCACATGTCCAAATTTTTTATAATTCTAGCGTATTCTGATAGTGATTCTAATAGTGATTGTGCTATTTCTTTTTTCTCAGATTTGCATGTCTGTAGAACAAGGATTTGCTGAAAATGTTGATGATAAAAGAGTAGGAAGTCCTTGAATCTAAGTCACACAAGGACACGGGACATGAAGGACACTAAAATACAAGTATCATACACGTGACACAGTTACCCTCAGAACATGACATGGAGGACACGTTATATATTGTATATTAAAAAATATAAAAAATTAGATAATTACACATAAAATATAAAATATATAAAAAATTTACATCATGATGATACAACTTCAATCACACAATTAATGCATATAACCAAAATAGCATTGAGTGCAAATGCAATCCATCTCTGAACCAAAAATACATCAACCAATAGGCCCTAAATGGCCTGTATAGTCCAAAACAAATCATGCTACAAGGCTGCAACAAATAACTAGTACCATATATCATAAAAAACATTGTTTATACCAGGATCTTCATTGTAAATATCACTCTCTAGGCATTAAAATAAGATAGAAGAAGCTGAACATGTCAAATCGAGATTTTGTTTGAGTGATGGGTGCATTTTTACTAGGGTCATGATAGAGGAGTTCAACAATCAATGCCACCAACATCGAGATACATAGAGGGCTTGGTCTTCTTAATTAGATGCTAGTTTCATACCCTCATACATAACAAACTCCAACGGAAATGTTGTAATCCCCCCAACCCTAAAATCCTGAAAACTGTTAAGTTTGTTGGATTTTGAGTGGGATCTAAAATTTTACTTTTTCCATATGAAACCCAGTGAGGTTGAAACCACTCTCAAACATTCTGAGTCAATTAATGGTAATGTTCAAAATTTAAGTAAAAGGATGAAAATGAAAGATAAAGGAGAATTTCACTTTAATTGACTCAAGAGAAATTAGTAGGGCTTGGACAAATCCACTTCCCAACACTTGGAATCCCTTCCAACATTGCTTAGTTTCCCTTAGCTGCACTCCAAAACCTTTCAGAGCTCCAATAATGTGGCTGAATTGCATGAGAATGAGGCAATAAATCTATTTCAAGATGTTTCTTTCACAAGACACGTCTCCAAATTTCGGGACACTAGTAGGGTTCGTGTCCGACACCAGTCAAACTGATATCCTATGAATAGGACACAAGTCAAACTCATGTTAGACACATGTCACCCACGTGTCATGTCCGACACAAAGGATTCAAGAATGAGGGGTGGGGGGTGTGTCAGGTGACTTATCCTGGAATCTATTTTTTCCTCATCACCTATTTGAATCACAAGAAGAAGACACAGGAAACAACAATAAAGAAGAGAAATCGGCTATCACAAAGAAACAGTTAAGCTATCCTGTGAAAAAGGGTCCTTGTCCTCCGTGATTCAAACTCCTTTCTCTCATTTTTATAAAGGCCCTGTTGAATATTGGTTGGAGTAGATAGGCTTGTATATAAATAAGCTCGCTATCAAGCATAAGCTAGGATTTTTCAAAATTCTGATGATTTTTGAAGCAGTTGTTATGTTCAGAGATGAACAGCAAAGAAAGTGATTTCTGGAAATAAATGACTCCATGCACAACTGAAATGTATCAGGCACCTGGGCTACAGTTCCAACTTCTTGATGCTTCACATGGATGCTGTAGTCAAAATGACTAGTCCCTGATTTTTCACAAATTCAACTTTCTCTTTACTGCTTCAAAGTTTTTGCTTTGATTATGGACAATTTATCATTGGCCATGACTATCTTAGAACAAAATGAGGACATAGATTTTCATCCATGTAATAAGAACTATAAAGTTTAATCTACGTATGGACTCAACGTCTACATCACTCTTAATGTACATCACTTTTTCAGAGAACTTTTTTAAAGAAGTATGCATATTACTTTTTCAGAAAACTATTTAGAACAAGACGAGGACATAGCTCCTCACAGATATTATGGGATCTATCAAAGTTAACAGTAAGGATCACTCTTCATGCTTTTTGAGAGAAGCACGTACACGTTTTGTAGCAGTTGCTATGTTCAGAGATGAGCAGTTAAAAAGTGATTTCTGGAAAGAAATGACTCCATGCACAACTGAAATATATCAGGCACCTGGTCTACAGTTCCAACTTCTTGATGCTTCACATGGATGCTGTAGTCAAAATGTCTAGTCCCTGACTTTTGGCAAATTCAACTTTCTCTTTGCTGCCTCAAAGTTTTTGCTTTGATTATATACAAGTTATCATTGGCCACGGCTATCTTAGAACAAAT
The DNA here is from genome assembly GCA_000404065.3 of Pinus taeda. Lineage (NCBI taxonomy): Eukaryota > Viridiplantae > Streptophyta > Pinopsida > Pinales > Pinaceae > Pinus > Pinus taeda. Next base: position 245,796 of record APFE031072739.1, read on the forward strand.
TGAGGACATAGCTCTTCATTCATGTAATGAGAACTATCAAATTTAATCTACCTATGGACTCAACATCTACATCACTCTTAATGTACATCACTTTTTCAGAAAACTTTTTGAAAGAAGCGTGTATATCGCTTTTTCAGAAAACTCTTTAGAAGAAAATGAGGACATAGCTCCTCACACATATTATGAGATCTATCGAAGTTATCAGCAAGATCACTCTTAATGTACATCAATTTTTCGGAAGACCATTTGAGAAAAGCATGTACAATTTTTCTGAAAAGCTATCAAAGCTAGCATTGAGATTACTCTTAATGTACATCAATTTTTCAGAAAAGCATGTACATAACCTTTTCGGAAAAGTCTTTGGAAAAGCATGTGAGAAAAGCCTATGTCCATCAATGATTGATTTCATATGCACCACCCAAGGTCCAACTTTGTGCTGTATTTCAACATAAGCCCATGCCATCATGTTTTGTTACAATATAGGGCTGAATCCCTTTCATATAGATTCCACTCGTATTATAGTTCATTTTCATGCATGATATACTTGTGTACCAAATAGATTTATATTATTAAAATTCCCAGGTTTTGCATAGTGAGCCTTGAGCTCCATCGAAAAAGGGTCTCCATCTTATTGTATCAAACCCACCTGTAACTAAAACCATTGAGGAGGTTAAAGAAGCCATTTTAGGAAACCAGACTTGGGCTTCTGCTTTCATTCAAATGTCACCACGTGTCCTGTTACCCCTCCTTTTAGTAGGGGTACCCATAGTAATTTTTTTAATGAATAGAGCACTTTATGGTGTCGTGTTGCCCTTCTCTAATGGTTGGTTGCATTCTGGTTTTTGGGCACTCTCACTTTTCCCAAGCAGTTGACAACATTGAGGCATCTCATAGATATTGAGGCATTGGTCACACCTCCCAAGGCATTTTTGGGGATTTTGTGGACACTTGGACCTCTCCTATGCATGCCACATGGAAGATCATTGAGTGCTGTCCTTATTGGTCACCTTTGGAGTAGATTTTCACATGGTTTTAGGGCCAATTTGTACACATGCCAGCCATGGGGTTTATTTGCAGCCTTTATTGACTTGGAAGGGTGATTTGGGTGACGTGTCACTCCCCTATTGCACCTTAATGATGTGGACTTAGCTTGGTTGAAGTATCATGAAGAGTAAATGAGCTAGAATGGAGATTGTTTTCATTATATTTGACGTCAGTTGTCTAGATAGATGTTTTATGCCCAAATTTTGACCCATATGAGCATTCCCCATGCTTCATGGAGTTCCTTGACCAAAGGTAAGGGCATGGGCCTTCCTTTGGGACATGATTTGGTGGCTTTGGGTCACTCTTTGACTTGATTTTTGGAGCTATTATGATGAGGCTTCCCCTTTAATGGAGTTTACTATTTTCTGAAGGTTGTTGCACTAAACAAAGGAGGTCATTGAAGTCATTTGGCTTGAAAGTTACTATACTATGCTTTGAGGATTGACTTGGACCAAATAAGGGAAATGTTGAGACATATCTTACCTTGGAAGCCTTCCAAATTATGTTTAAGTCACCTCAAGTCAAAATTCCAGCCAGCCATTGGACCTTTGCCAAGCATCTAGACTCTAGAGCAAATCAAGGTGGTCGTTAGAGTTCCCTCACCATGTTTTATGGCATCTTTAAGCAAGCGTTGACCACTTGCACCATTCAAGGAGCCTTTAAAGGCAAGGCGTTGACATCTTGGACCATTTGTTCTCTTCTTGGGTGGATTGACCCCTCTTTTTTATGGTTTTCCTCATCAAATCATTGTACATGTGGCTTGACCACTTTATTTTCTCGTTGTGTTAATTAACTTAATTTTTAGAGTTAGATTTAATTTTCTTAGGCCAAATCTAAGGAATTAAATCAAATAATGATATTTTATTGTAAAGGGAATAGATCTCATTCCATAAATGGAGGAGATTTTCTTCATTTGTACTCATGGTTGGATTGTGAGAGCACTCCTCTCCTTGGAGCTTAATGGAAATATCTTTGTGGGAGTAAATTTGTTGTTAAGGGCTTATCTATGTGGTGAATGTTTTTGACTTAGAAGCTGTTCTGTTTTGGTTATTCCCTCTATATCATTAAAGGAATTATTTTGATTGTTCAAGACTACCATAAGGCTACAAATATCGATCCATTTGAAGGGAAATTTTGTCACTTGTAGGGAGGACATCTAGAGGCTCTTCTCATTTGTTGGATTGGGGTAACTTTAATCCTCCTTGCTAGGCCATTCTCCAAAGTTCCTTAGTAAGCGTTTTTCACTCAATTTTGTGGTTGGAAGCATTCCCCTTGAAGGGATGCCTTCTGGTGAGGGAATGACTTCATGATTTTCCTTGATTAGCCAAGGGGTTAATTTAGCTATCAGATTCTAACCTTTTGCCCTAAAAGGATTTTCTGCTTAATCTCATCTTTCCATTTGATTCCTCTTGACTCCATAACCCTAATAGGATGTTGGCATTGATCTTCGTATCCCCACATCACTCATTTTCCCCTTTTTTTACAAAAAACCCTAAAATCTCCAAAAAATACATTTCACTAAGGCTACCATTGAGATCACCTTATGCCTATTTGTCTAAGCCTTAGTGATCCTAGTAGGGAAAACCCCCTTGAGTCTAAGTAAAGCCATCATAAAGTGAGAGGGAAAGTTGCTAGGTGATAATGGATAACCTTCCTAAAGGTTCCTGTTAGATTGTGCATTGTGGATTGGGGCTTTTATCACGCACGTACAATTTGCGCAGTAATATGTCCAACAGTAAACCATTGTATAGAAACATGGAGGCATCAAAGGCATACACATATGTGCTCCATAATCTATAAGAACTGTTAGGTGTCATTTCAAATAAGTTACACATGGATACATGGATTTCATCACAAATTATAGTGGTAAAGGGACAACATCAAACTATATAAGGAGATTACAAGTATTGAGCCCATTTCTCTAGACCCATTGGCAAATGAATTCAATGGTTTCATAATACCTTTCAGGAATGAAGGTGATCAAAGCATGAAGCCAAATTCCATCCATTACAACATCAATTTGTTCTGTGGTACTGTTGTTGCACAAACTAGTCCCCTACTATTCTCGGATTTTCATAGATGAGAGGAGTCCTAGTATGACTCACTTGTGATAGATATGTATCTATGGTATTTATGAAGTGAGGGAATGTGGCTCATTCAGTGGAAAGGTTCAACAAAAGTATGAGCTTTGGCAGAAGCTAGTAAGACTTTCCATGAAAAAACCCTTTGAAAGATGGCTACACAAGACCTAGGGTTGATATATGCAACGAGATATGAGTTCATCAAAGGTCAAGGTAGACAAGAGAAAAGGAAATTAATGATTTACTCCAATGAGCACTAAAGAAAATGCCTTCAAAAGAAATCCCCAAGTTGAAGGATTGGCTTCTAGGGTTCCCTCTTGATGTGATGGATAGGGCATCAAATTCTGGGGATTCCACCATGGGAAAACCACCAAAACTTGAGGATCACTAGAGGAGAAAGAAGGAAAGAGTTCTATCCAAATGAAATTCAAAATGTCCTCCTTCAATAAATTTCGCACCAAGCCATAGAGAGCCCTCCTTATCCTTAAAGGGACGAGGAAAAGAAGGTGAAAAGAGATGGAAATTTGTGATTTTTGAGTGATCCCCAAGATTTAAGACCAATGCCTAAAAATTGGGAGAATTGGAGTCAAAGATGATCTCAATATGGCAACTCGCTCTTTAAGGAGTCTTAGAAGCGGCTTCACAACCCTTAATGGAAGTAGCTACATAATAGTTCTAGATATTTATACTTTGATGACAATTTTAATGTCATTTCAAGTATGCATATGCTACAAACCCTTTAGGAACATTCATTCATTCACTATCTATGAGTAATACATGCAAAATTTCCCAATAGTTACAATTTCTAGACAATATTTCATCAATTAGGCAACATTAAAAATTATGAGACAATATTTTATGCATTAGACATTAACAAAATATACCACTTGATGCAAGAAAATTTAACTTTTCCTGCAAATTCACCTTCTCTAGATCACACAACAGTGAATTCTAGAGCATGCACAAATTAGAACTATTATCAATCACATAGACACACCAGACAATTTGTGAACAGAATGAAAATTCCTTTCATTAATAAAATCATGTCCATATAATTATAGAACAAGTACAGAAGTATTCATTCCTCTCTTGGTCTGATCTCACATTCATCTGGCCATTAGCTTTTCCCCTAGGCTTACATTGACTAAATTCAATTTTTGAAGAAAAATAGATTTTCCTAGATCCCTAAATCACTCCCTAATTTATTCCCTAAAACTCTCATGATTTATTCCACAAATATCTCATGTTTTTCAAGGCAACTTTGCATTTTACTTATAGAAAAAATCTCTCTTATCCATAGCTTTTCTAAACCTATTCTATAATAATTAAATGAAACTAAGAATATTTATAATTAAGGAATTATAATAGAACTTAGAAGATAATGAAGAATATATCATCCATAACAATGCCAAAGGAAGCTCTAAGAGAGACATTGAATTTATCCAAACATCAAAATTCATCCAAAACATCCAAATTCGTTGTAATGTCCCTTTTTTTGGTGTTCCTCATGGCATGGTTAGGATGGACTTTCAGGGCCGGGGTAAACAGGTCAGAGGTGCAGATTTACTTCATCAATGGGCCCAGGGGCTTCTGGAGGTGCTTCATGGGGTTTTGAGGAGTTTTATGAGGTCCGATGGCATTCGCTTGGTATATTCCATCATCTGCATAGTTTGCCTTTCATTCTGTTGTATTTTGACAACTTTAAAAAAAATAGCATTATTATGGGGCCTAAATTAATTATGCTTGAGGTGGTGTTCCAAGAAGATTATTTGATGGAACACCTCAATGTAATAGCTCATTGGAACCAAAATGAGAAGATCTATAGGATGGGATGCTGAGAAGTGACTTCTAGTGGTCGTAGAGAGTATGGTGGGAAATTTACCATTTTTCTTAATTAAAAATGACTTTAATCAGTTATTTAATTAAGGAAAAATAATTAATTGGAGGAAAATTCCCAAAAGTGGCTTAAGTGAAATAAAATTAAAATAAAAAATCACTTAAGATAAAGTCAATGGAGGAGCTTCTAGAATAATAATAAAATAATAAAATAAGATGCTTCTAGAGGCTTGGAAATCTATCCATCAGATCTATAAAAGAGGAAGGGGAGGTCATTTGGAGACATCTTGGATATGTGTATTGTCTTTGTGGTGAGATTTTGAGAACCCGGTTCTCTACTTCCGCAGTAGCCCTAGGACGAAAACACTCGGGTGATTCAGTAAGAGTGGAAGAGCACCCATCTCTTCCCTTGGTGGATCCATTTAGGGTTCACATGTTGTAGTTTATTGATTTTCAGTTTGTTTTGGAGGCCAATTGCAGCATTATTGTAGATCTATTTGGGGTCATCATCTCAGCCATATTCCTGCTCCTATACTAGATTATTTACATATTAATAAAATAAGGTTGAGATCTTTTGCATGTTATATTTTCTATTATTCAGTTGCAGATTCTATTTCTTGTTTTTGTCGTAAATTTTGTGGTTTAATTTGTGCAAATTGTTTATTGTATTGACGGCTTAAATTTCTGAAGTATTTCTGAGCTTTCAAGAAAACCCCAAATTGTTCCATTTGGGACATTACAATGGTATCAAAGTTGGTTTTCCTACCAGCCCGAGGGTTTTAATTGCAGATTATTCGAGGTTTATATTGGAGGTGCCAATAGAAAATTATTTCCAGATGAAGCAAGATTAAATTCTTCTATTAGTCGAAGTTGTGATTTTTCTGCAGTAAAATATGTTTTGTTGGATAAACAAGCTATTAATGTTTGTGGATTAAACTTTTTAATCTATTTGCTGGAAGATAATTGTTGCAGGTGGGTCAAATAAAAAAATTGTTGGACCGGATTTATTGCAGGGTTGAAATTATTCTGCTAGGCCAAATTCATTTTGTTGGGCCAAAATTATTTTGCTAGATCGAATTTATATTTCTGGACCAAGATTATTTTGTTGGGTCGAATTTATCTTTCTATACCGAGATTATTTTGCTGGGCCAAATTTATCTTGCAGGGCCAAAATTATTCTACTGTGGGGAATTTCTCTTGGTGGGCCAGAATTATTTGTTGGACTGAGTTTATTCGTTGGAGCCCAATTTATTTGCCTGAGCCTAGTTCATTTGTCAGAGCCAAATTTATCTATTGGGGCTAAGTTTATTTGTTACACCCAATTTATCTTCCATATCCCACTTTATTTACCGGAGGTTTTGCAAAAGATTTCTCTCATTTGAGTCGGGGATTTTGTAGTAAAATTACAAGATTAAAGAGTTGAAGCATTGTGGTACAAATTTATCTTATTTGGAGCAGTGTGCAGATTTGGGCAAATTGGGAAACTCACACTAAATTGGGACTTTCCAGGGCAACTAGAATTTGCCCAAAAATTTTCTGGGTTTTTCTGGGTTTTATGAGAGGAGATCATGATTAAATTTCAGAATTTTTCGGGTAGTATTCAGGCTGTAAATCAATATTCCTTCAGCAGTTCATTTTATTGGTAAATTGGGTAATTCACACCACTTGGTGGGTTTGATATTTGCTTAGATTTAAGCCAAACCATTTCTGGGTTTTTATGGTTTTGGTGTGAGGAGCTGCAGGTTAAATTTTCAGAATTTTCTGAGCAGTTTTAAGGGCAGAAACTTTGGTTCTTCATTAGTAGTAGCAACAGTGTTTTATGGGAAATGCATGCTACTAGTTTGGGCCATTTCCTGGATTTGGGTCTACTTCATTTCAACTAGGTTTTGCATGCATGCAGTGTGGTATCGAATTCATTTGAGCATTATAATTCTCTAAAGCATTTTCCTCTCATACTTATTTATGTTGCAAGTGTTTCCACTTTATCTGCAAAGTGTTTGACAAAAGTATTGCTTGTTAAGTGTTTGTTAAAATTTCTCAAATAAAGTTTTTAATATTTGTTGAGTTAGTGAGAGAGTGTGGTGGGTCTACATGAGGTGTTCATATTATATTTGGACCTCTATGTAATTGTTGAGTGTGACTTGTGAGGGAATTGTTGTACTATTATCGTTGTATTATCATGTACTAGTCCTCATTGAGTTAAAGCCATGGAGAAACTCACAAAACTCCTAAATAAATTGGAAAAATTAAACAATGACCCCTTGGAACCACCATGCATCATTGGACCAGAAAACCAAGCAAGAAAACAGACCTTTATCAAGAGAGATCTATGCCCTTCTTCAAAAAGAACAACCAAGGGATCTGCAAGAAGAGCAAGAGATTGGGCACAAAATATTTGCACTTGGAATAGATTTGAAGCACCTGAGTGTCACATGGAAAGTTATTTTCAAACTTGATGAACTAGATGCCCTCCTTTCTAAAGTGAGCCAGTTAGAAGGGAAGAAACTAATTTGGGCTCTAAAACCAACTATGCTTGCTCTCATACAACACAAGTTCTTGGAGGAACCTTGTGAAGGGGTTACTTCTAGTTGCATCTTGTCTTAGTAACATCATGAGACTAACTGCCCCTATAGATCCTTATAATGATGATTTTATGAGGAAAGTTTTCAGAATGATAGTAGAGACTTTCCAAGACTTGGACAACAGTGTAGGCTCTACCTTTGGGAAGAAGTTTGAGATTTGAGAAGCTATGGCCATGACTAGGACTTATGAAATCATGTTTGATCTAGAGTGTGATGGTTTGATCCTACATATATTCCAATGCTTCTTCAGCGTTAGGAAACATCATCCTGACACAGCCATAGCATACATGCAATCCATATTGTCATCATGTATGAAAGGATGTGATGCCATTTGTCGGAAGTTGCAGTCTCTATTGTTGTTTGTTTGGAGGAGAGAGCAGAGGTTATCACCTATTGCCTATGAGCTAACCAAAAGGTTGGTTGAGCAGAACATTGGACTGTTCACAAGACAATTGACCAGGGAGACATTGCTCAGGTTTGATGGATCATGAAGCAAGAATGAGCTGAGGAGGAAGGGACTTTGCTTCATCTGCAAGGAACCTTGGGGACCTGACCACTCATGCTTGAGTGACACTAAGGAGATGATAGAGGTAGAGCAGGTGGAAATTCCTTCTAACCATCAGGGTGAGGATTCTTCTTTGGACGAGTCCATAGGTTCATATGAGGATACCTCTGAGGGGCACGACTCATGTATAATTGTTGATAGCATGCCAGATTTTTGTGATGAGCAGATAGTGGACCTTATGGGAGACATTCAGGATGATGAGTCATCAGTGATAATTCAGCATGAGCAGCATATGGTGGAGCATGAGTCAACTGAGGAGGAGGATGTGCACAGTATGCATGATGAGCCTTCTGGGGAGAGCCACTTGGAGGTTCCTATTGAGCCTGTGATGGTGGAGGATGAGCAGCCACCCTTGGGGTCAACCATTGATGAGGAGCAGACAGTTGTATAGACAGCTTGCAGGGTGGCAGTATTTGCAGACACTTGTCCTTAGGCAGTGTTGGAGGCTGACAGGGTAGTTTTGCGGGAGGCTAGTAGACAACAGGAGCTTGGAGTTCTCGATCAGAGGAAGGAGTTGTTGGAGATGGTGGTACATCCATCTTTGGGCGTACCCATTGATGCAGTGCAGATAGGTGCAGTGGTAGCCGGTAGAGCTGTAGTATTTCCTGGACACAACCCTCTCCAGTAGTACATAGACAGGGCTTGTAGCACATCTTACCCTCTTTTGCCTATTATAGTGAGAGGGACAGGTTTCCTCAAACAAATCTGGTTGATTGACTAGATAGAGCATCATCACTTGAGCAGGGACCCATATCATCCTAGTAGACTTGCTCCTTACATAAGTGTCCATGCATTGGATTGGCGAGAGATCATGAGCTGGTACCCTATTGGAGTATCATTTTCAGTCAAAAGCATTGTATTGTAGGAGCCCTTAGAAGTGAAGGATATTACATGCTTGAGTTGGCAGCAGGATGTAGGCTAGCCACTCATCAGTGTTTCAGCACGGCATCAGCATGACAAGATTGACCTTGGTCTATGCCATGGGTTGAACTGGAGAGAGGTGATGCGTTGGTACGCGGTGGATGGAGCAGCATTCATGGTTGGAGTTATAGCACAGCAGGAGCCATGGAGCCTTGATACTTGTTCTTGGTGGCACTAGGATCCAAGAGGATTTGTTGATGACAAGTTCAGTGAGAGATTGGTCTGGGATCCGGGCATTGAGGGTTTTGTTCATGGTGGGTTGATACAGGGGCAGAGCATCATCGAGTGGTTCGTATGGGATCCGAGCATTGGGTCTCAATTGTGTTGGGCCACCAAATTGGTCCATAGATTTGGATTGGTTGAGGGCAAGCAATCTTGGAGCAGGAGGACTTGTAATGTCCCTTTTTTTGGCGCTCCTCATGGCATGGTTAGGATGGACTTTCAAGGCTGGGGCAAACAAGTCACACGTGTAGATTTACTTCATTAGCGGGCCCAGGGGCTTCTAAAGGTGCTTCATGGGGTTTTGAGAAATTTTTATGAGGTCTGATAGCATTCGCTTGGTATATTCCGTCATCTGCATAGTTTTCCTTTCATTATGTTGCATTCCGACAAATTTCAAAAAATAACATTATTATGGGACCTAACTTAATTAATTATGCTCGAGATGGCATTCCGAGAAGATTATTTGATGGAACACCTCAGTGTAATAGCTCGTTGGAACCAAAATAAGAAGACCTTCATGATGGGATGCTGAGAAGTGACTTCTAGTGGTCGGAGAGAGTATGGTGGGGCAATTTACCATTTTCCTTAATTAAAAATGGCTTTAATTAGTTATTTAATTAAGGAAAAATAATTAATTGGAGGAAAATGCCCAAAAGTGACTTAAGTGAAATAAAATTAAATTCAAAAGTCTCTTAACATAAAGTCAATGGAGGAGCTTGTAGAATAATAATAAAATAATAAAATAAGATGCTTCTATAGGCTTAGAAATCTATCCATCAGATCTATAAAAGAGGAAGGGGAGGTCATTTGGAGACATCTTGGATTTGTATATTGTCTTTGTGGTGAGGTTTTGAGAACCCGATTCTCTACTTCAGCGGTAGCCCCAAGACAGAATCCCTTGGGTGATTCAGTGAGAGTGGGCAAGCACCCATCTCTTCCCTTGGTGGGTCCATTCAAGGTTCACAAGTTGTAGTTTATTGATTTTCAGTTTGTTTTGGAAGCCAATTGCGACATTATTGTAGATCTATTTGGGGCCATCATCTCAGCCATATTCCTGCTCCTGTACTAGCTTATTTACATATTAATAAAATAAGGCTGAGATCTTTTGCATGTTTATATTGTCTATTATTCATTTGCAGATTCTATTTCCTGTTTTTGCAGTAAATTGTGGTTTAATTTGTGAAAATTGTTTATGGTATTGAAGGCTTAAATTTATGAAGTATTTCTGAGTTAGAATTTCAAGAAAACCCCAAATTATTCCATTTGGGGCATTACATTCATCCTCAAATTGCCGGTCCAAAAATATCAAGAGAGGTATCAAAAATCCCAAGTATGATGATAGGATGAGACAAGGTCTTTCCTATTTATACAAATGTTAAGAGTTCAAATTATGAAAGACTAAGCCCCTTCTTGTGCCTAATGTGCTAAGTAACCCACCCATGGTTACAAGCCAACCATGATAGCTCAAAAATTAAATCAAATTGCCCTCTTAAGCCCATGCAAGGTTGATGTCGTGCATGCGTGGAGGCCTAGAGGGGCAGCATTGAGGTCTCATGTGCTAAAAATGTGAGAGAGGGCCTCAAAAATCATGAAGGAGAGGGGGATGCCCTCAATATGCTGGAAAACATCTCTAAACCCCTATTTGGGCTTTACATGCTCTAAATCGGTCTCATGGGTCTCCAAGTGGCTCAAGATCAAGTCGATGCTCCATCAATGAGGGCTAGAAGATGACACATGCCCTCCCATGTCTCCCTAGGAAAAACATAACCTCCTCTGAGCCTTAGAACAATTGCCAAGTGTCATGTGCAATGTATAGTTGGCTAGGGCAACGTGGTCCAAGTGCATCATCATCTCTGAATAACTGGGGCACGAGCAAGCAAATAGTGATGCTGAAGAATCCCATGATGTGGCAATCAATGCTCTGCATGAGATGCCACTATGACCCTCTGGAGGGCTCGAATGTCGTCTAGGAGGCCAAGTCCAAGATGAAAACCCACCTACAATCTTGTATAAGATCTAATGCGTCTCCTCACCTTCCAATACAATAATTCATTAGTGCAATTAAGTAAATAAGCTTGATAATCAAGGCCAAAAGTGGACACTTCATAATGGGTTTCCCTTCCAAATTTGGGGCTTTGAACATGTGCTAATGTTACCTCCTTGGGTAGGAGAGGTTAATGAAGGACCCTATTAAGTGGTTTCAACCTCTAAGGGAATGACAAGTCCAAGGTACACCCTTCAAGTGGCAGGTGTCATGTGAAAAAATGATGGAACAGAGTGGGGACAAAGGGAAGGCTCCAAGCCGCATGCCATTATACAAGGGTAACTATGATGAGGAAAGCCCACACCTCGGGTATATGAATGTAGGAGGGAGAAATCATGGTACATGAGTTACCCCGGCCTTTGTTTTTCCACCTTTTTTCATTTGCCTCTTGCCTTTTATTGATTTTCTTTATTTTACTGCACAAGGCTCAAGGGGATGAGAGCATGATGTATAAGATATGGTAGTGATTACCCTCCTTAAGGTGTGGTAGTTCACCGCCCACCAGGGGTTGGGACATTCATGGGTTCCTTAATGATGCAAGGGGCACTCATAGGGGCCTTAGGAACTAGGGTGATGGCCATAATGATAGGGGGTAGAGATCATGCTTGGGTTTTACCCACGTGCTAAATTTTATTATCCTGACCATATTTGCATTTTGTTGTACACTTCCTGTTGTATGTGGCCATATTATGCTTTTATCTTTTTTTTTTCGCGGCATCAACCTCTGGGGCATCATTCCAGTCCTAACCCAAGGTGTGAACAAGGGGAAGGGGAGGCTAACGCCTTGTGGACCTAGATAAGGAAAATGTGAAAGTAATGAGCAAAGGGGAGTGAGATATATGGTATCGGAAAGCGGGACCATGCAACCATAATCAAGGTTTCCCATGTCGTTCCACTCCTAAAGCTAATAGCCAATAAAGGATATCTCACAGGACTAGGATTCAAGATTAACCCTCCCAGTTGAAGCAAAGGAACAAGAGTACAGTCAAAGCCCTTCCTTCTTCTAAGTTGCCCAATAATCCATGCCCAAGTGTGCCCGAGAAAAACAATCATAAATACCCAATTACATAATGAAAAATCATACCTTTGGGATTGGATGGCCCACCTTCAAACATACAATCATGACAGAGGAGCAAGGGTACACAATGGCTAGACTAGGTGGTGTAGAAAAGTAACAAATCAAAGCTATCAAGTGGTTGCAAGGGGCTGCTAGTTGCTGGTTGAAGACAAATCTAGGAGAAAATTTCTCCAATAGGGGTCACCCACTAGTGGTGGGTAACATCTGGCTCCAACTGGGACATGAACTCTCATTAGAGTGCACGAATCATGTACTCAAATGATGAGGCCATGAGAACAACAACAATCTCTTGGGACCATAGACCTATTATTTGCACATCATAGAAAAGCAAACAAAGGCAGCGTGTGTCTGTGGCATACATTGATCGCCCATGCTTTCATTAGATAATAAAAGTCAAACAGGAAACAAAATCTACTCTAAATGCAAGTTTAATCTAAATGCACCTAATCTAGCATGAGAACATAACATGATATTACATTCCAATGCAAAAATCAATATGCAATGCAACCTACTCTAACATGCATATGATACAATGTCAAGTGTCAAGGAAAGCGGTGATGTGACCACCTTTGACCAGGTCTGGCCAAAGTTTGTCATCAATTCTAACAATATAATAATATCCCTCACCAATCTGACCATGAATCTTGATGGACACAAGGTTCTTATCTACCAACACTACAACCCCAACCTTGAATTCCTTCCTAGGTTTTTGCACCCACTTCTTCTTTTGGTTATGGTCTTTGGTGTCAGATCTTTTAAGGATGTGGATTTCTTGGGAAGGAAGAATGGGAGCAGGGTATTTAGTTTCAGGCATATTATAATATGGGATAAGACATGGTTTTAGCACATTAGGTGGATACAAGGGCTCTCTATAAAGAATAAATGGGGTTCCATCAGGTTGTGGGATGGTGGCATATGATAGATCCATTTGGAGTTGACCTCCCACAGTAGCACCCCATTTCCTAGACAACCACATCCCTCATACATCAGGGATATTGATGACTAAAACATCCATTAGCAATGATATGTCTATATTCATGGCTAATGATATCTTGAGATCTTTAACAAGGCCTTCAACATCAACATATCTAGAATCAAAGCCACATACATTTTTGTACCTACAGCCTCCAGGTAATGTTTAGATTGAGTTGCTTTATGACTTTCAATGGCATAATATTTGCGGAAGCCCAAGAATCTAACATGCAATTATGGAGGAGAAGACCATTGATGGCTAATGTGAGCAAGAATGGCTCATGACCAGGATTAGTAATAGTGAGGTGTATATTTGCAACATGATAGGTGAGTCATCTTCCTCAAGCCCTAAAGCTCTCTTCACTCGCCATTTTTGGGAGAGGATTCTCACAATCTCCTTTATAGGAACCTGCATAGTCATCTTTCCTACAATAACACCCACATCAATGTCTAGCTCAATTTCCTTATCTTTGGCTTTATGCTTGGGTTCCCCTTTAGGAGGATCCTTTTTGGTGTTATCCTTCTTGGGAGGATCTTTCCTTGGGGGTCCTTCGGAGGAGGTTCCTTTCCCTTTGATGCACTGGAACTTGAGGAGGGGTCTTTGTCATTTTTCCTAGAATATTGGACCCCTTTGAATTTCCCACTATCATCGACATTTAATATATGTTCATATTTTTCATCTTTGAGTTTCACTTCACTAATGAGAGGACACATATATATATCATCTAACATAATGTTGAAGGCTTGGGTTTCACCAACGATGTTCATTTGTTCACCACCCTCCTCATCTTCACTTTCTTCACTAGCACTATCACTTTGCTCATCCTCGAAAGATGATTCTTCTTGTCCCACAACATTGGTTGGAGCTAAGGTATTGGGGACATGGGGTGGACCCTGCTTGCCTTCTTCATTAGTTTTCTTGACAAAAGGCTTCTTCTTTGGGACAAAATTTGATTTTGAGCCTTTTCAAGAGCGATGAACTTATCCATATACAGCTTGTCCCTAGCATTAAGGTCCTTGAATAATTTGTCAATTTTCTTAAGGGCCATGACCAGGGTTTCCTCAACCTTATCGTTAGGTTTACTCTTTTTGGTTTCAACCTTAGCCCCAGGGGGATCAAACATTTCAATTTTAGCAGCATTTAGATTTTGTTCAACCTCAATGACTATCTCCTTTGCTTCAGAAAGCATCTTAGGTTTCTTATCCCTAAGTTGATATGTCAAGTGCCCTCCAACAATCGTAATGAATTTTTCTAGTATGCACTTAAGGTGATCCGAGATGTCTTTGACAATCTTATCAAATATTTAGATAAAGTCCCTAACACTTGCATTGCCTTTCTTTGCCATGTGGGTAAAATCTTTCAAGGTTAAAAGCTCCATCAACATCAGATGCCCATCTTTTCTTGAAAACTTCTTCAAATTTGTCAAAGTCATCAACACTAGATAGAGGGAGGTTAAGGTACCATTCCCTAACATTTACTCGAAGATCAAAGAAAATAACATCATTACAATATCCTCATCATCAATCCCCCGAGGGCCCTGTTACTACTCAAACTAGCAGGGGTCTTACAAGAGGATCGTATAGAGCAACTACTAGGTCAAGGGCAATAATGGAGCGATAACCTACTATCACCTCAGCTAAAGCTCCCTGCTCCTTACATACTTTCACCGATGGGAGGAGACCAAGTATAAAGGGGAATCACTAGATGAATGGAACAATGAGAGGGCAAGGAGTGATTCTAAGGCCTATTCACAAGAGAGACTCAATTATATGGCTTTCTTGCTCAGGAAGCAAGGTGATATGCTCTCTAGGAAGGGCTAAGAGGACTCTCAAGGCTAGGGTTTGGGAATATATCTTGCAAAGATGATTCCTAGCCCTGGAAATCCTTATGGAGAATTGGTCTTTGTGTGATCTTTGCGGAATTGGCGTCAATAGGTTGTGGGACCACACAGGACCAAGGGGACCCAAAATTAGGTCAAGGGTATGGAGTTGATCACCTAATGAGGGGCTTGACCTAATTAGGGAGGAGAAAAGGATCAAAGGACAATTTTTCTTAGATATTTGAATTCAATGATCCTAATGAGGACACTAGCCAAGGGAAAACTAGGGCAAGAAATGGTCCTTGAGCTAGGGCTTGCTATATCTCGAGATCCCGCAGTCGGATTTGCTTCAAAAGTGGAGGGCCTCTAGAGAAAACCTCAACGCAGTTGTGGACCAAAAATCGAAGTGTTTGGATGGCTAAATTGTGAGATAATTGATGCCCTAGGTGAGTTGTGTAGGCTAGGCCTAGAAAAAGAGGGAGGTGAAAAGAGTAAGTGTTGAAAATGATCACCAATGGAGGATTAGTGCCTTGTCCTTTGGTAGAGATGGACTCAAGGAGAATTTATGGTTTGGGAAGAATTCACCCAATCAAGGAGGCCTTCAACAACTTCACATGGCATTTAGAGCATGAAAACAACTATTGTAAGGACTTTATACTTCGGTTTGCAATAAATGATGACTTATCCAGATGTATTTAACATAAATTATCTCTAGGAACATTCACCCATTCATACATGGCCCATGACATGATGCAACATTATAAAGAACAAAAATTCCCACAATTTCATATAGAGTAGTAAATTTCAGACTTGTATAGAAAAAATCTAAGCAACATTCATGTGACAAAAGTAAATGACAAGAATAAGAATTAAAAGAGAACCTACATGTATAAAAGAGTATATCCGATCATTAAATTATGTCAATAATGAAGCTCTGAGACAAGAGAGAGATATCCAAACATCAAAATTCATCCATAACATCCAAACTCGTCCTCCAAAAGGGATAGCGAAAGTTTCGCAAGAGCAAATAACCCCATCCAAGCGATGATGAGTGAGAGAGAATGTGTCTCTTCTCTTTATACAATCCTCTAAGGGATTCGAATGACCTAATTTGGCCTAATAATGCCCCTAGAATAAAATGATGTGCATAATAACAATACTTTTGGTGACAAGCCCACCAAATAGCTCAATAACATAAGAATAAGCCTCTCAAGAAGGTCGAATGATCAATAGAGTGAGTCGTTGGGCCTTTGAGGAGGCCTAATGAAGTTCAAGGGGTGCCATGATGTAGAAATGGACTCCAAACATAGTGGAGAAGGGGTTGGCCCCTTGTTTTTTGAGCAAGAACCTGTGGTGCTCCCAATTGGGTGTGGGGCCACAAGGACATCTTCATGGGTTTCCAAGTGGATCGAAAATGTTGGTAGACCATCTGTAAGGGCTAGGATGATGATAGAAGCCCTCCCTCTGCAGCATGAGACATCCTCTGGTCCGTGGAACATCTGCCAAGTGTATGGTGCAGGTGTGGAGCTTGGTTGGGCATGGTGAACCAGGTGCATCATCCTCATCCAAAAGGCGGAACACGAGTAATCATTGAGTGATGTTGGGGATCCATGAAGTACTCTTTGCTATGGTGGAGGCCCATGGCTCTCAATGCTCACCCTACAAGTGCTAGTGTGGCCCTTTGGAGGGCTAGGACCTCATATAGGGAGACCGAGCCCCAAATGGAAACGCATCTGCAATCTTGCATAAGATCCAATGTGTCCCCTTGCCCTCCAATACAACCAATCATTAGAATAATCAAGTAAAAGATCTTACAAGTCATGGAACCAATGGGGCAGTTAATTTCTAGTAAAGGAGATTCCATGGGACTAGGATACAAGGGTAATCACAAAATTGGGCAATGGAGACAAGAACACAGACCTAACCCACTATTTTTATCGAATCCCCCCACCAATCCATGCCCAAAGTGTCCATGACAAGTAAGGAAAATTACTCAATTATACCAATGAAAAGTCATACCTTCAGGGTCAGGAGGCCCACCTTCAAACATACAATCATAACAAGTGGGCAAGGGACCACATGACTAGCTTAGGAGGCGGAGAAAATGGCGCATTGAGCTATCTAGTGGCTGCAAGGGGCTATTGGCTGCCAGCTGAGGACCAGCTAGGAGAAAAAAATTCTTCTATACACACTACCCACAGGTGGTGGGTAACAGGCCCGTTGCCCAAAAGACGTCTTCTACATGTGTCTCAACACTTTGATCAACAGTCCCTTTGAACTTGGGTAACCATTCATGATATTTCTAAGGAAATGGGTCAAGGTTGTCACTCAGCTTCAAAGGTTTGAAAGCAGTAGTAAGATATCTTTTGGTCCTAGGGGCATTACGTTGGTTTTGGTTTTGATTAATATTTGTAATCATGTTGATATTTGTGTTATCAACTTCTTCAAATTCAGTGGGTAGGTTAGTTTTAATAGGTGATGGAGTTCTCTCCCCTCTTTTTGTAGGGGCCCTAGTTCTAGGAGGAATTGTATCTTCAAGTTCTTCACCTCCAAGAAAATTGGGGCTTTTAAGCAGTGGAGTCGCCAGAAGAGGATCTATATTGTCACAGTATAATCACCTCTTCAAATATTAGACTAAGGAGGAAGATCTGATTCCTCCCTGGCAACAGCGCCAAAAATGTTGTTGTACAAACTAGTAGGCCTTGTAAATAGGCAAAAGCTAAAGGATACAACAACACTTGGGACAGAGGCCCACTGTCACCACAGCCTAAGTCCCCTACTATTCTCGGATTTTCACCAGCAGGATGAGTCCCAGTATGACTCACTTGTGATAGATATGTATCTATGGTAGGTATGAAGTGAGGGAAGGTGGCTCATTTAGTGGAAAGGTTCAACAAAAGTATGAGCTTTGGGAGAAGCTAGTAAGATTTTCCATGAAAAAACTCTTTGAAAGACGGCTACACAAGACCCAGGGTTGATATATGTAGCGAGATATGAATTCATCAAAGGTTAAGGTAGACAAGAGAAAAGGTAATTAATGATTTACTCCAATGAGTACTAAAGCAAATGCCTTCAAAAGAAATCCCCAAGTTATAGGATCAACTTCTAGGGTTCCCTCTTGATGTGATGGATAGGGCATCTAATTTCTGGAGATTCCACTGTGGGAAATCCACCAAGACTTGAGGATTACTAGAGGACACAAAGAAAGAGTTCTATCCAAACGAAATTCAAAACGTACTCCTCTAATAGATTTCACACCAAGCCCTAGAGAGGCCTCCTTATCCTTAAAGGGGCGAGGAAAAGAAGGGGAAAAGAGATGGAAATTCATGAGTTTTGAGTGATCACTACGATTTAAGACTAGTGCCTAACAATTGGGAGAATTGGAGTCAAAGATGATCTCAATATGGCAACTCGCTCTTCAAGGAGTCCTAGAAGCAACTTTGCTACCCTTAATGGAAGCAACTACATAGTACTTCTAGATATTTATACTTCGATGACAATTGTTAATGGAATTTCAAGGATGCATATGCCACAAACCATTTAAGAACATTCATTCATTCACTATCTATGAGTAATACATGCAAAATTTCCCAATAGTTACAATTTTGAGACAATATTTCATCAATTAGGGCACATTAATAACTATGAGACAATATTCCATGCATTAGACATTAACAAAATTAGAAATACAACATTAAATAGCACTTACAAGATAATGAAGAATATATCCATCCATAACAATGCCAAAGGAAGCTCTAAGAGAGATGGTGAATTTATCCAAACATCAAAATTCATCTAAAACATCCAAATTCATCCTCAAATTACAGGTTCGAAAATCTCAAGAGAGGTATCGAAAATCCCAAGAGTGATGATAGGATGAGACAAGGTCTCTCCTATTTATACAAATGTTAAGAGTTCAAAGTATGAAAGACAACCCCTTTTTGTGCCTAATGTACTAATTAACCCATCTATGGTTACGAGCCATTCATGATATCTCAAAAATTAAATCGAATTTCCCTCTTAAGCCCATGCAAGGTTGACGTCATGCATGTGTGGAGGCCTAGAGGGGCAGCATTGAGGCCTCGTGTGCTAAAAATGTGAGAGAGGGCCTCAAAAATCATGAAGGGTAGGGGGATACCCTCAATATGTTCCAAAACATCTGTAAACCCCTATTTGGGCTTTGTGGTCTCCAAATCAGTCTCATCGGTCTCCAAGTGGCTTAAGATCAAGTCGATGCTCCAGTAATAAGGGGTAGAAGATGATACATGCCCTCCCATGTCTCCCTAGGAAAGACATAACCTCCTTTGGGCCTTGGAACAACTGCCAAGTGTCGGGTGCAATGTATAGCTAGCTAGGGCAATGTGGCCCAAGTGCATCATCATATTTGAATAACTAGGGCACGAGCAAGCAAATGGTGGTGCTAAAGAAGCCCATGGCGTGGAAATCAATGCTCTGTATGAGTGCAGGCCCATGGCTCCAACGCTCACCCTACAAACGCCATTGTGATCCTCTAAAAGGCTTGGATCCCGTATAGGGAGGCCAAGTCCAAGATGAGAACCCACCTACAATCTTGTATAAGATCCAACGCGTCTCCTCACCTTCCAATACAATAATTCATTAGTGCAATTGAGTAAATAACCTTGCTAATCAAGGGCAGAAGTGGACACTTCATAATGGGTTTCCCTTCCAAATTTGAGGCTTTGAACATGTGCTAATGTTACCTCCCAAGGTAAGAGAGCTTAATGAAGGACCGTATTAGGTGGTTTCAACCTCTAAGGGAATGACAGGTCCATGGTACAAGGGTAGCTATGATGAGGAAAACCCACACCTCGGGTATATGAATGTAGGAGGGAGAAATCTTGGTACATGAGTGACCCCAACCTTTGTTTTTCCACCCTTCTTCATTTTCCTCTTGCCTTTGTTGATTTTCTTTATTTTACTACTCAGGGCTCAAGGGGACGAGAGCATGATGTGTAAGATATGGCAGTGATTACCCCCCTTAAGGTGGGGCAGTTCACCGCCCACCAAGGGTTGGGAGTTGGGACATTCATGGGTTCCTTAATGATGTGAGGGGCACTCATAGGGGCCCTAGAAACTAGGGTGATGGCCATAATGATAGGAGGTAGAGCTCATGCTTGACTTTTTCCTACATGCTAAAATTTATTGTCTCGGCCAACTTTTGCATTTTGTGGTACATTTCCTATTGTATGTGGCCATATTATGCTTTTATCTTTTTTTAGCTGCATCAACCTCCAAGGCATTGTTCTTGGCCCAACCCAAGGTATGAACAAGGGGAAGGGGAGGCTAACACCTTGTGGACCCAATGAACAAATGTGGACCCAGATAAGGAATATGTGAAAAGGGTTTGTAATTAGTGGAGGGGAGTGAGATATATGGTATAGGGAAGCAAGACCACACGACCAAAATTAGGGTTTCTCATGTAGTGCCACTCCTAAAGCTAATAACCAATAAAGGAGATCCCACGGAACTAGGATTCAGGATTAACCCCCCCCGGTTGAGGCAAGGGAACAAGAGTACAGCCAAAGCCCTTCCTCCTTCCAAGTTGCCCAATAATCCATGCCCAAGTGTGCCTAAGAAAAAAAAGCATTAATACCCAATTACATAATGAAAAATCATACCTTTGGGATTGGATGGCCCACCTTCAAACATACAATCATGACATATGAGCGAGGGTACACAATGGTTGGCTCGGGTGGTGGAGAAAAGTAGTACATCAAATCTATCAAGTGGCTGCAAGGAGTTGTTGGCTACCGGCTGAAGACAAATCTAGGAGAAAATTTCTCCTATAGGGGTCACCCACTAGTGGTGGGTAACAGGTATCTTTGTCAACAACCTAGAGTTGGATCAAAAGCATTACAAAGGGGAACAAGACACCATGAAAGCTAGAGTGACGTTATCTATAGTAGTACCAACACCTTTCCATCTAACATTCATACTAATCAAGATTCCTGTAGCTTGAGGAGTGGAAGGGAAATTTTGGTGGTGAATTATCCAATTTTCAATGCATTTTGCCTATCTAGTGAAA
Organism: Pinus taeda; assembly: GCA_000404065.3. NCBI lineage: Eukaryota > Viridiplantae > Streptophyta > Pinopsida > Pinales > Pinaceae > Pinus > Pinus taeda. The sequence goes on from APFE031072739.1 coordinate 267,007, forward strand.
AAATAATGGTTTTCACTATAATGCTGAATGCATCTCTGTCAAATGCAAAGATTGTTGAATGCATTTCATCAAATATAAAGATTGTTGCAACTTGCAATCATCTATCATGAGGTTGGACATACTGTGGCAAGGCATGTAGTAGAAGGAATAATGAACAATTTGCAATTTGCAATTTTACAAATAATTCTTGTCTAGTTCATTGGTATGCTGCCTAATGTTGTTTGTGCAATGTCAAATCTACTTTTGAAACTACCCTTTTCCAGAAGGATGGAATTCAAAACACATTACATAGGATTAACTCTGATGGCTTCAACTGGATATGATCCACACATGGCATCCTCTATTTATGAGAAAATTGGAAAACTTTCTGGTGATACTGCAATTAAAAATTATTTGTCTACTCATCCATCTGAAAAGAAAAGAGAGGAGCTTCTTAAACAAGAAAATGTAATGGGGAAAAACGCATCATTTACAGAGAGGGAATATCCGGGTGGGGAATTGAAAAGTTTTTATGAGATCTTAGCAGGGTAAAGTTCATTTGGAAATAAACTTACATTTAATTCAATGTTATATCCAAGTATCCATGGATATGGAATGTTGACAAGTTCCTGCAAATGTTCTTCAAATCATCTAGATAACTATTTTTCACTAGAGATTTTTTGTTCCTCTTCAGTTCATGATTTTTGGGTTCAAGTTTTCCCATTATCAGACCATAAGAGCTTGTCTCTAGATCTGCTATTGGTTAAGGCACTCATAGAAAGTTTTCTTCCACATACCAAGGATCAGTGTCAGGTTACATTGAACATGACCAAGGTTTTGAATAGGATGATAACCTTTGGTTTGCAACCAAACATCAAGAACACCTCTAGATTTTATACCACATCAGACACATTTGTGATTGTCAGATGCTTATCCCCTGGATTATTTTTGCAGTACAGAGTTTAGCAGTTCAATCCATGACGTGCTACAGATGACATCCAGCTTATATGGGTGTTGTCGCATAAGCCTGAAATGAACAATATGACAGCCAAACATAAAGATGAGATGACGTTGAAAGCTATCCATTCACATGCAAGTGAAGGTGATATTACTAACCTCCTTCAAGCCTTAGAACAGAGAATCCTTACTGATTTGGAGGATAGTCAGGGTAGGACACACTGCACTGGAATGTGGATCATGGTCATATGAGAGTTATTGAAGCTCTCATATCCAAAGGATAATATGTCAACACCAAGGAGATGGAAGGCCAAACAACACTTCATTATGATGCTACTTCTGAGTGGTAGGATATTGTCAAATAGATAACTGACTACTGTGCAGATGCTTTTGTCAAGGACAATGATGATTTAGAACCTTCCAGTTTATGCCCCTCTAATTAGAATTGGATGGTTTAGTGGAAAATTAGAACATCAATTTGAGATGGAAAATCGACATGACCGGTTAAAGAGGATCCTGAAGTCCAACCCTTCATAAGTTCTAGAAAACATAAAGAGATGATGATTCTGTGAGGACAGATGGAATTCCAGCAAGATTTAACTCTTTCAAGAAATGGCATACCCTCATATTTGATTGATAACTGGTGGAATTTTGGTGAAGGTATGGGTATTGATCTGTAAAATTCACAGAGAAAGTGTGGAAAGCAATAAAAAATGTACAAATTTAGAAAAGTGGAATAGTTGGTAGACTGTTGTAACAATAGAGATTGGTGGAGGTTGAATAGCAACAAACTTGGAGGTTGAATAGCAACAGACTCTCCTATTAAGGAAAAGGTGGGACATCTAAGGCCTAAGGTGTCTAGCCACTGCTGACCAACTTAGCCTTCATTTTAATTTTAGAATTTAATTACTTGAAAGTAGGTACAAATCAAGCATACCATGCAGTGTTGCACTTATCATGATATTATGGAATTATCATGATAATATCATCAAAACCAACCTCAGCAATAATATTGGCAGTAAATATCGCAGTAATATAGCTAAAACCAACCTCGATGATAATATCAACAGTAAATATCATGATAATTTCCACCTTTTAAATTATCACAGTAAAATAGGTAATTATCGTAATAATTTCGAAATTATCATCTCGTCTTTGTCCCTAAAAAACAAATTTTTGGTCATTTAACTATCATTTCTTGAAAGTGAGTTAGGGATTTGAGATCTAAGTACTACCATGAGGGGATAAAAACATAGAGCTGGGAACTTTGTGGAGGATGAAAATTTTCCAACTAGAGATTGGTCTTTCTTAGGAGCTTTATGGGCCATTTTGTTTTCTAAAGCACCATGAGTCAAATTAGAGGTTTCAACTCCCTATTTTAGTAACTGTTGCTCTCTGATATTGTATACTTCTTTGTCTTCCACAACTCTTTTCTCCATTTTTGTTTCTAAAGCTTTTTGGGTAGTGTTTATTATATTCACACCAATAGAAGCAAGCTTGTGGTATAAGTTGTCTTTCTAGTTGTTGGCTTTGTATGAGAAATTAAACATTTTTATGTAGTCTGAGATATCTATTATCACTCTGCATTTTTGTGATAAATGCTTGTACATTATTTTGAAGTATGCCAAAGAGAGCTGAATTATTAGGTAAACTTGACTCAATCAAAGAGTTAAGGTTGTTAGGTTAAAAGTTGTCATTTTGGGCACCTAGTATTGGTGACCTATGGTATTGAGCCTGTCATATTACATGTGATGAAGCCTTTAATAGGCTTGGAGGTTCTCGACTTTAATGGGTTAGAGTTGAGCTGTGAAGGGTCACTTGGCTGGCTTGGATGCATTTATGTCAAGGATAATAATAGATCTATTGTTGGTTGGTTTTTCCCCAATTGGGGTTTTCCGGGGTAAAACATTGTTTATATGTGTGAGATTGTTATCATTATTTCTATCTTATTGTCTTTGAATACTAATAAGTGGTATCAAAGCCAAGGTTAAATGGGCTGAGTTTGATTCTATCTCAAATGTAGTCAAGGAATCCTATGGAGTTGTGTGTGACTATTGTTAAACAGAAAGGAGAACGACCATCGTGTGGATGAGAATAACTATAGTCGTTAGAGCCATTACAACTATTAAATGAAATTAACCAAATTTGTGGAGGAGCTGCAAACTAATGGAGGAGACCGTGGACATGAGTTTGGGCCACAGTTGTTGGGGAAAGTCATAACGAGCAGAGTTCGGGCCACAGCCACTAGGAAAAGTTGACAGAGTTCATGTAGTTGTTGTTGTGTATAAGAGTCTAAATGATGACAATCATCCTTGAGATGATAAGGGAGGGATTACACATCACCCTAGAGCCCTAACACTAGAGATATTTGATGCCATGTCACCCCTTTTCCTCTTGTGAGTGTTACATGGGGCACTTTATGGGCACGACATCTTAGCATGGAGATATTTTTGATGACTTGTACACTATCCTTGGGCATGTCTTGGAGTATGGAGTACCTTTTAGCCCTTATATCATATTTTTGACGACTTATTGAGCTCATTTGGAGGGTGATGTCACACTATTGGAGCATTTATTCCCACCGTTCAGGCTTTTATGGCTTATTTTTCTTTCTTTTGAGCTATGAGGTTGGCTTGCAACCTCTTTCTTGTGGAACACCCAAAAGTGAACTTGTTTTTAGGGCTTTTAGTTAATTTTATTTGTAAAGTCAATAGAAGAATGCTCATACAAATAGAGACTCCTCCTCACTTCATTATTTGTCATCACACATGTGAATTCAGCCTCTCTATAAAAGAGTGCAACTTGATTCCTTACTCACTACTTGGGCATAATGTGATCTTGTTAATCTTAGGTATGTTCTATGCTTAGAGCAATTTATTTCAATTTTCACAGTTAGCTCAATATCTTTTCCAGATTAGCAATCACTTCAGCATTAAAGTAAATTGCAGATAGAACATAAACATAAATCGCAGAAGACAAGCCAAGACAAGAAGACACAAGATGTGGCGCTAGCCAGGAACAAACCCCAATGTGGGGAAACCCTTGATCAATTCTTCTTATATGTTCTTCAATAGTTCAGCAGAGGGAGAGAGAGATAGTACATTTACAATGGAAGTCAACACTTTGACTTATCTAGATAAGAGCATAGATCATCTCTAAGAAGATGATACATGAGATCAGTGGTTGATTCTCCAAGGTGACTCCTTCAACTATCGTTGTGCTACATTTCGTCATCATGCTACACCTCACCGTGTTGCACCATGCTGCACCCATCATCACCATGTTGCATCTCATCATGCTTCATTAATCATGACTGTACCCATCATTGTACTACATTATGTGCCATTGTTGCACCATGTTGCCATACTGACCTATGTGTTGGCTGCATCTTGCTTGCTTGTTGTCCCTAGATTGCTTGATGTCCCTAGCATGCTTGTTGTCCTTTACATGCTTGCTGTTGCATGCTAACTGTCCCTTGCATGCTAGTTGTAATTGCATGCTTGGTGTATTTGCTGCTAAGTACCATACAACTGTCCCAATGTTAGTTAGTTGTCCCTTACATGCTACTCTCCTTCGGAGACAGATGCTCTGGCTGTTTCGGCAATTTCGGAAATTTCTGTTGTTCCCAGCAGTTTCGGCAATTCTGGCTATTCCCGGCAGTTACGGTAGTTCCAGAACTTCTAGCTTTTCCTAGCAGTTCCGTTAGTTCCCAGCAGTTCCAGCTTCTGCCCTCTACATCAGCTTTCCTGGCTATTCCGGCAGTTCTGGCTGTTCCCAGCAGTTCCGGCTATTCCCGGCAGTTTCAGCTATTCTCGACAGTTCCGACAGTTTCGGCAATTCTGGCTATTCCCGGTAGTTCCTACAGTTCCCGAAAGTTCCCGGTAATTCCGACAATTCCAGCTATTCCCGGCAATTCCGGCTTTTCCCAGCAGTTCCAGTAATTCCGGATTTTCCTGGCAGTTCCGGCAATTCCGGATATTCACGGCAATTTCGGCTATTCCGGCTATTCCCGGTAGTTCCAGCAGTTCCCGGTAGTTTCGGCAGTTCTCGGTAGTTCCGGCAATTCCGGTTATTTCGACTATTCCCGACATTTCTAGCAGTTCCGACAGTTCCGGCTTTTCCCGGCAATTATGGCAGTTCCAGCCGTTCCGACAGTTCTGGCTTTTCCCGGTAGTTTCAGCAATTCCGGCTATTCCCGGCAGTTTCAGCAGTTCCGGCTTTTTCCCTCTGGATTAGGGCAGCGTTATCCCTTAGGATCTCTCCTCCTACTAAAACCCAAAAAAAAAGTAGAGAGGAAGAGATCCCAAGTGTGTTGAAATAATTTGAAGGCCACCTCTATTTATACTAAAACATTGAGCACAAGTGGGGTTTATTTGGTTCCTGGCCGACCTTGATGAATTGTCCCATAACACAAATAAATTCATATCTCGATGAATACTTAACAGATACGGATGATCTTTAGATCAATCCTACACCTCTCGATGAGAGGGGTCCAAGAAAAATATCAGCTTCCATTAATAAGATGACACACATGGAGTTTGGCCCTAGTTGCCAATTTTAACTCCCTCTCAACTAGGGAGAACTACATCCACTAATCCATATGTCCGACTGTACTATCTCTGCCATCAGTGCCCTGCACTGCTCTGCTTTGCTTTGCTCTGCTCTGTTGAACCATGCAGAAGAAGAATTGATCGAGAATGTTTCATACCATTCTCTACTGACCTGAAATCAGTTTTATTGATCCTAGATCAATATCACAAGAGAGTGTCTCAAACCACTCATACTGATCCCAGATCAGTTTCATTGATCCCAGATCAATGGAGGTCATCCTAACATAGGGAGTACGGTAGATACATTGATGTGTCCATCGATAGTACTACTATGGTCCCTAACCCCATTTCCCTGCTCATTGATCAAATGAGAGGTACTTCCCATGAGTCCCAGACTGCATGGGTAGGATGCCTTGACAGGAGAACTAATCATCCTATCCACAGGCGCCATGGGAGAACTAATCATCTTGGCCCACAAGAGAACTAATCATCCTGTTTCACAGTTTCCACAGGAGAACTAATCATCCTGTTCCACAGTTGCCATGGGAGAATTAATCATGCCGGCCCACAGGAGAACCAATCATCCTGTTGCATAATTTCCACGAGAGAACTAATCATCCTAGCCCACAAGAGAACTAATCATCCTGTTCCATAGTTGCCACGGGAGAACTAATCATCCCAGCCCACAGGAGAACTAATCATCCTATTCCACAATCGCCACGAGGTATCACGGGGGATGGTTGAACCTGTCATCTTGTACATAGCACACCACCAGGGGAGGGTGAGTCGCCCTATGGTCATATGTTGCTCTAGTAAGTACCCCAAGCCCCCAGAGCTCCCAGAGCTCAATGCATGCAACATACAAGACCCTTATAAGAAGGTCTCTCAATGACTCCAAGTTGTTCGGGAAAGTCACGGATTTCACCTTTCCCTGGGGCTTTGACAAAATGTCTCCGACCTGTACATCAGTCTCAATGCGATGGAGCCTCCTCGCTCATCGACTTACCATATCCCAGATAAGGCAGTATCTGATGTATATCTGTTGGAGCAATCATCGAATACGGGATTCCTCAGTAATTGAATCCCCCCTCTGGTTGTCACAGAGAATCACAATGGTATTCATCATGTGTACAAACAGCTCACTTAAGAGCTTCTGCAACCGTGCAACTTCACACGAGATCATACTCGTAGCTATGTATTCGGTCTCGGCGGTGCTTATAGCAACCAACTTTTGCTTCCTGCTCATCCATGATATCGAAGCAAAATCCAAAGAGAGCCAACACTGAAAAGTGCTCTAGTGATCCTCCACACTGCCTGCCCAGTTAGCATTCGAATAATCATGCAGTTTCATATTTCCGGCAGTATATCTCAATCCATGAGAGATTGTGCCTCAAAGATATCTCAAAAGATTCTTGGCACCAATCCAGTGAGACTCAACCAAATATGAGCTCACCATGCTAACTACAAAACATATGTCCGGACGGAAGTTCACCAAGAACATCAACGCGAATGAGTTTATGAAACTCAAAGGCATTTCCCAAATCTGGTCCGACATCACTACCATATAACTTCTAAAAGTCAAGATCCTCGAGGTAGTCACAGGCTTGTAGTTTATCATTCCACATCCGGAATCCAACTCCCTCTTACTTCTGCAAATTAGAGGGTCTGCACTTGTCAGAAATAGGTTGTCCTCATAAGGTACCGATATGAGAGGTCTAACATCCATAACCTTCGGGTAATGGTTTGGAATCTGGATCAGTTTCACTCCTAGTGAATCTCAGCTTCATCAGACAGCTGTCAATCCTCTCATACTACGCCTGGGGTGTTTTGCTTCAAGCCATAAAGGGCTTTCTTCCACCTGTATACATGAGATTCCCGATCATGAATCTCAAACTCCTCGGATTGTTCCAAACCGATGGACCTGCTACATGAGGGGAATGGTCCCCTTGTAAGATTTTCCTTCGGTACATCTCAAACATGTACCTTCATGCTCTTCTTGAATTCAAGCATCCCTGTTACCATCTAACTCGCATCGAGTATTGCCCCAAAGGTAGACCTCCGATGTTATAGATGCAATATGTCAATTGACATGATCCCCAATGGACCATCCTGCAACTTGATACAATTTGCCAACCCTGAACCCATGAGAAAAAGCATCTTTGAAAATTCTATTTTTTTAACACGTACCTTTCCATCGATGAATGCCACCTCTAACCTTTGACTTCCATTGCTGAAATGGACACCAGGTTCTTCTTGCAATCAAGTACATAAAAGAGATTCTATAAATGAATCGAGTTACCCTCATTCAATTGAGGGGTAACATTCCCTACACCCTTTCTGGGATAGGTGGCATCGACTCCAATTATAATCCCACAGTTGTTTCCATCTCTACCAAATTAGAGAGTGCACCCTTCTACCCGATGAAGTGCCTTGAAGCACTACAATCAATAAGTCAGATTCCCAAAGAATCTAAAGGAGAGGGCCAACACAAGATAATGCTTCTTTATCTTATGAAAAACAACATTTGATTCTTCATACCTGGGGTTCCTTGCTTTCTCTGAAGAGTCGGTCATTTCCTTGATGACCTGCACTACCTGTCATTCCTCTGATCATTGAAAATGTCCCTGGAATGATTGTTATCTTCATCAAGAGATGTGTCTCTGCCATTCAGACACTCCTTCGCATAATGGTCAAACTTATTACAACCAAGGCATTTGCCTTTCCTTCCTCCCTTAGATCCAGACTTCCCATTGAAGTGATCTTTAGATAGGCCTTCAGAAACTTCTGCTGCGCCATTCTGATAATATTCTCTGCTTCGACTTCACCCTTGGTGAATTTGAAGAGGGATGAGGAATCCATTGATCCTTTTGTCCTTTCCCAACTATCTTCGGTGATTGCTCTTTCACTCTTGCTTGGGCATTGTCTTC